>JAMKCH010004960.1:0-92297 GCA_023653785.1 Ophioderma brevispina | reverse complement strand
TTATCACACATTTTACAGCAGTTTTTCAGATGCCACGGAAGAAAGCGGTGCACCTATACACCCAAGATAGTTGACCCTTATTGCAGCCTAGTTAGTAGTATTCATAATAACATGCTACGGCGGCAGTGAAGACGTGTCTCTATACTGTCTTCTGATTTATATTTTTCCGGAAGGATTTTTATCTACTTTAAGCATCTTCTGATCTGTGCAATTCGCATTTTTAGCGTCTGATATTTTTTTTTTATTTTGAACAAGTTTTGATGTGATTTCGTCTTGTGCATTTTGCTGTCGGCCATTTTGATGTACTGTCCTCCGTCTGTGTGATGCATTGTATAAGGAAATCTATCTAGAAACAACACTACGTAATTTCTCAACCGTTGCCAAGGATAAAAACAACTATAGGAAGGATACATGGAAATCTCTGAGTCGAGCTTTGAGAAAAGTTTTAAAAATTAATAAAACAACTCTAAACCCACCGAGTATTAAAGCGATACGCCCAGAACTCGAACCTAAGTACATAATCACCGAATTACATTTACAATACATACATATACACTAAACAGTTCAAAGGTGCACTTTTCTGGAAAAGTTAGGCTCCTTAACCTGTTACAAAAATGTGAAATGTTCACTGCAATGTTACACATTTGATGTGCAAAAACAAAACCACACAATAGTTAATATTCCCCTGAAAGGACGTAATTTATTACATTTGATGACAAATTAAAAGTGGCACTCTCGTGCATAGGATTTAACAATCGAGAAAAGTGCCATTTTTTATTTGTCATCAAATTTAATAAATGACGTCGTTTCAGAGAGAAGGTCAACTGCTGTGCGAAACTTTTTTGCCGATTAAATGTGTAACATTTCCGTGTACATTTTACATTTTTGTAACAGGTTAAGGAGCCTAACTTGTCTAGGAAAATGCACATTTGTCAGGGGGGACTTACTTTTTTTGAACTGTTTATTACATACCTGGGGTCCGTTCCCGAAACTATGATCGTAAATTTCATCTTACGCACGGCTTAAGATTTTGGTTACGTCCATGGTAGTAGCGTTCCCGAACAGTGTACTTAAGATGCTCGTAAGTGCATTTCTACCAGTAATCCTACGACAATCTTACGTTAACATAAACTAAGCCGATTTAAAGGTCATTCCATTCGTTGATTGGGATTAAAATTAGGCTCTGTCTGGGTGCAAAAGTCTGAGACACTTTTTTCGAATGTTACCAGTGCCCTATTACACAGTATGAATGATTTTTATTGTGTGGATCTAATAGAATCTTTAACAAGTTTAAAACACTCAACAGGGTTCGCTTGGTTATCGGTCAACTTGGTCTGATTATTAATTTATGTTTTTGTTCGCGTGTGTGTATGTGTGTGTTGTGTAAACTCTTCATAGTTTTTTTATTCAGTTGCTTCAGTGTAGCTCCTGCGCTCACTTCTTTTTCATCACGGTTTTAATTAAATTCGTTTATCCTAGAATGTTTTAATTATATTGACTCTTTCAGTTAGTTTTAGCTCTGCTAGTGGAGCTGTTTAGTTCTCATTTCTTTGACCAATTTCGATGTAATTCCTACTCTTTTTTCACTGTAACAATCTAACTGTAAATTTTTACAGTAAAATCCGGCAGCAATTCTGCCACAATTACCGTAAAATTTAATCAAAACGCTTAAAACATTTTGGGACTTATTACAGAGATGGAATGTGTGGAGAATAAAAAAACACTGATGAACCCCCTAACGTTAGTAGACCTATCCAATTTTTTTACAGTGCATATCCTGTAAAATTTACATTGCTGTAAATGGAATTTACTCACTGTAAAATATACAGTAAATTTGATTGAAAACCGTTTTAAAATCTATATTTTTACGGTGTTTCTTGTTGCAGAAATTGCTGCCAGGATTTTCCTGTACAATTACAGTATTTTTCCTGCCTGTATATTTTCGTACTTAATGGTATAAGTGAAAAATTCATAGTTAGTGATCAGATTTGGTACGCATTAAATTTCTAACAAAGTCTTCAACTTTTAGATTTTGTCATTATAGGCCGGAAAATTGGACATACAATTACTATTTCCTGTATTTTCAAATTACAGCAAATACTGAAGTTTTGGGAAGTTTTTACAGTATTTTTCCCTATAATTGCACTGTAATTTTTTAGCAGGTTGTTATTTTCTTTTTTTTAGTCTATAAAGAAAATATAATTTAAAACTCAATATCGTGTTAACATGTACACGTATCTCTATACCATAACTGACAGGTAAAATGTACATTTTAAATTTAATTCCTGCAAGATGCAATAATCTAACTTGCTTGTCCCCATCGGCGGAATCCAGGATTTGAAAAACTTCAAAGTTACCGGGGGGCTGAAGGCTGAAACTGTTCCAAAATTGGCTGATTTTTGGCAATATTTTCAGAATTACCGGGCGGCCCCCCCCCCCCCCCGCGCGACCCCCTCCCGCCCCTCCCTAGATCCGCGCCTGCACTTGGACGGTATTGTAAAGTTTTTTCTCAATAATATAATAACCTATTAAAATATGTGCTGTAGATCATCCTGTAATTAAAGATATTGTTCTTAAAATTGATAAGTATAATTTTTTTTTTGTTTTAATTGGTGTCGGGTTCCAGATATGTTTGGTTCTAAATTTGGACATTTAAGAATTTTTGTTTTGAGGCAATGAAAAATATTACTTGTTAGAGGGTTAGAGTTATAGGGTCCAAGTTGGTCATGATAACCTACAAACATAATTTTCTTGTCTACTTTGAGCAACGGGTTATATGGTTTAAAATTGGTCTGCATAAACCTGATGTTACAAGCTGCTATCTACCCAACCCTTACTCTAACAGCCATGATCTATCATTGATGATCCCACTCTTCATAAGACGGACATCTCGCATATATTTGATACTATTAAAAGCAAGGACACAATAGTATATAGGCATATTAGTTTCGTTTTCATTAGATAACATGACTAAGTTGTGTGTCAATATACTCATGCACAACAGCAGTTATCATCATGTAACAGTAATTTCGGCATTTGAAAAACCCTTTTTTCGTTTTTTTTAAAAAAAAAAAAAAAAAAAAAAAAAAAAAAAAAAAAATAGGTTATTTTTTAATTAAAAAAGGAATGGACTGTTTTAATTGTGAACAAATCCGACAATGAGATAGGCCTACATAAGTCCTTTCAAATTAGTTTTGAAAGCGGTCATTGAGTGACATTGAGCCAACAAAACAGAACTAAAACAACTCACAAAAACACTACACACATACTCCCCACCATACACATACACCGCCCATACACACACCCCAGACCAAAAACATGGTGCCCCCCCCCCCCGGGTCTCGTCTCGAGCATGTTCAAAATGGATGGAATAGTCTCCTACAATCATTTCCCAGCCTCACATCCCCTGTTCCAATAAAATACGAATACTAGCTCTTCCATAATTTCCATAATATCAACTTATCGTTACATGTCAAGTCTACGTCTACTCTGAGTGACTTAGAAATTCGCGTAACTTTACGATAATCCTGCGACTAAGTTAAGTTTCAGGAACGCATGAACAGTCGTGGAAATAGCGTACGAGCATGTTACGACAGACGTAGATTTTTCGTGAGTTTTTAAGAAAATCTTAAGTGCATTCTAAGTTTCGGGAACGCATGCCGTAATATCGTAAGTGTGAACTTTACTCAAAAGTCTGCGATAGAAAGAGGCTACGACTGTCGTACGACCACTTTCGGAAACGGACCCCTGGCGTCTGAAGACTGCACCACTACGCCATAGCGGAATGCCTCGGATTCGGCCTGCTTTTGTTAATAGCCTTCGAAACGTTCTCGGTATGAGTTTTAAAATACTATATAAAAAGTAAAAAATTGAGATAATTTGTATCCTCAAAAACTCTCCTCCTGTCACTTTTTAATTACCAAGTACCTTTGAATTAAACGTAACGAGTACATCTCTGTAATGCCTTTGGACGCTACATCACAGGACCTCAGGGTCACAGGACTCCCCACACGTACGTTTAGGGTCGGGAGTGGACACTGCATCACAGTACTGCTGGGTCCTAGTATTGCACAGCACAGATTAGTGTCCTGGGGTCCCGTTCCCTAAACTCATGAACGTAAAGTTCATTTACGCAGGCTTAATTTTTGTTACGACCATGGTATTAGCGTTCCTGAACAGTGTACTTAAGACTTGTAAGATGGTCGTAAGTGCATTTCTTCCATAAACCTACGGCAATTACGTAACATAAACTAAGCCGATTTAAACGTCATTCCATTCATTGATTGGGATTAAAATTGGGCTCTGTCTGGGTGCGAAAGTCTGATACACAACGTTTGCGAATGTTACTATGCGCCTATTAGCATCAGGTTTTTGAATGATTTTATTGTGTTGTATCTATAGAACTTTAACAAGAAGTATTAAAAACACTCTCGACAGGGGTTTGCTTGATTGTCTATCACTTGGTCGTTTTTCGTAATTTTGTTCGCGGTGTGTGTGTGTGTGTTTAAACGCTTCAATGTCTTTTTATTTGCTATACCCCTTGCTTTACTTTTTCATCACGGTTAGTCCTTAATTAGTTTTAGTACATAAATGTTTAATTATAGAATAGTAACTTTGCAGTTAGTTTATATCTCTGCGATGAGGCTGTTTTTATTTTCAGTTTTCTTCTGTGACCAATTTAGAGGTAATCCAATCCATACTCTAGTTTGTTATTTTCTTTTTTAAAAAAAAAAAAAGCGGCATTCGGGAGGGCCTTTGTATAAATATAATTTAAAACTCATTATTCGGTTAACATGTACCTGCAGCTAACCATAACTTTTTAAATTTAATGACGGCAAGATGCAATAAATACAAATATGGCACATGCTCGGTATTGTAAAGTTTTTTCCAATATAGGCCTATATAACAAGATTTTCCATGTAGGTCAAATCCGTGTGGCAGGAGTATAGTCCTCCGGGCTCACAGTTCCGGGAACAATGGTGAACAATAGTGGCAATCGATTCAGTTGACTCTTCACGCAAATTAGTTTCACGCTTATCCGTGGTCGTCTATGTAGCCCGGACTATAATACCTGGCGGACTACGATTACTTTCACACCGCATTAAGATATGGTTCTTGAAATAATATTTTTTATTGGTCACCTGATATTTTTGTAATCTAATTTCAGTTTAAGATTTTTTGTTTTTGAGAAGAAAAATGTTACCGACTTTTTGAGGTCAAGTTGTTCAGGAAGAAACCTACATAAAAATTTTGTTTACTTTTTATAAAACAGGGTTATAGATTTTACTTTGGTCTGGCTGTAAACCTTGATGCTACAAGCTGCTGCTACCCAACCCTTCTCTAACAGCTATATCACTAATTGTCGAATTGATGATTAACACTCTTTCATAACACTGCAGTACGCTTGATGACATCTCGCGTATGTCCTTCAAAAGGACACAGTAGGGTATAGGCCTATTACTTGTCGTATTCATTAAGATAACATGGGACTAATCTAGTGTTTGTCAATTATTCCCTTCACAAGACAGTTATTCTTGCAGACGTAAATTTCAGCATTTGAACCTTTTTTTAGTAAAGCAAACAACACCTCCAATAATATGTTTACTTTTCTACACTGTCCAAGCAGGTCGGTAATCTAGGTGGTAATAATTATACAAGAACACTGTTTTCCTTGTCTATTTCTTTTCTCAATACCCTTAAATTTGACCATTTCCCTTTAAGCTTACCTAATAACGTGTCCCGTGTTGCCGTGTTCATCCTAGGCCTTACAGTCCCGTTGGGAAGGCACGTGTTATTCAAAGCTGGATATAATGCGTGAACACGTACACGCGTAAAAGGGTCTTTTTTTTTCCAACAACATGACGCTCGTACACATTGATTAGGGTGTCAAAAACTCAAAATATGGACAAAAGGTATTTTTTTTTTCGTAACCTTGAAATTGTGATGTACGCGGAGATCAAAAATCATCAAACAATATTGTCATTTTTGAAGTAACGTCAACATGAAGCAAAACCCAGCATAATACTATTTCCAATACATGCAATTGCTGCTTGTAGGGTAGCCAAACTGACAAAAGACTTGTTTATGGAATCACAAATAGACAAAAATTGCTTGTTTAGGTTATGTTTTTTTTAGTCGGTGGAAACTTTATATAAGGGTGCATTTTTTGCGAGTCCATGTTCACGCATCATATCCACCTCTGAAACAACTGCCCCCCGGGCCCTAAAGTACAGAACAACACGTACATTCCTCATGTTAAATGGAAAATAAACCCTACATTTTATCGTTTTTTCACAGTTTAGACATGCTGTACTCATTAATCCGTCAACTTGGGGGGAAGGGATCAACCAACTGCTGAAGTAACGGTGATGTGCTGAAAACCTGATTTTCAATAAAAATTATAATCCGAAAATTGGCGAAAATTCAAATTTTCAAAAAAGAAAAAAATATATTTATTTAAAAAAAAGAAAATAAATAAATTTTTTACTTTTTCATTTTTTTCATCACGGTTATTAAAATTAGTTTTGAAAAACCGGTCATTGGGTGACACTGAGCGAAAAAAAAACACACACACACATCCACACAACACAGACACACCCCACCACAATACCACTCACCACTCCCCCCCCCCAACACACACACAACCAAAACCCACACAGATTGTACCCCCGGGTCTCGTAACAATTCCATATCAAGCTTGTTGGAATAATCTCCTACATTGATTTGGGGGAGTGGGAGTATTGGTTAAGGAGGAACTGTGTGAGAAGTTAGTGGAGGTGAGAGAGGATCGATAGGGGATGAACGGTGGTATGGCTTTTGAGGAGAGGTCTTGAGGCTCAATGCGGCTCTGCTCCGCAGAGCGGTAAGAAAGCATGAAGAGAAGAGCATTTTTATGATGAGAGGCAGGGAAATGGGATAATGCAAAGTGTGGGTGAATTAGTTTCTCTTGTTGGTGATTTCAATGGCATGTGGGAAAGGGATCGCTGGGTTTGGGGGGGGGGGGGTTCACGTAGGGAACGGGTTGGGGAGAGAAACCTGGAAGGAAGGTTGCTTTTAGAGTTGTGTGATGAGAAGGAGGTGTGTATAGCGACATACGTGGTTTAAGAAGAGGACAAAGGAAAGTGACCTTTAGTTCAGCAGGAAACGAGTCAGAGATTGATTATGTGCTTGTGGGTAAGGAGAGTAGAAACTTTTTGAAGAATACATAGGTTGGTGGTTGCCGCTGTGGAACACGTGGAAGTGAAAAAAGTGTGAGGAAGGTAGTGCATGTGATTGGAGGAAAGTATGGAAGCTGAAAGAAAAGAGACAGAAAGAATTTTGAGCTGAGAGTGGGCGAGCTTGTGGGGGATGTTTCCGATCTGTGGGGGTGTTTTAAGGACGGGGTGTTACAGGCGTGTGATGCGTGTGTGGGAAAAAGAAAGGGAGGAGAGACAGGAAAAGAAACGGGGGTGGTGGGATTATGAGATGAAGGAGGCGATAGGGATAAAGAAGGATGCGTATAAGGAAATGAGGAGAAATGGTACGGAAGAGAATAAAGTGAGGTATAAGAGATTGAAGAGGCGAGCAAAGAAAGTGTTGCGAGGTCGATGAAGGAGGAGGCTGAGAAGGGTTGAGTAGTGAGTTTAGGGAGAACCCAAACAAGTTTGTAATATTTAGTTAAGTCAATGAAAAACGAAGGAAAAATTTGGAAGGTGGGAAGATGTATGAGAGGAAGTGATGGAAAGTTGAACTTCAGTGAAAAAGATAGAAGGCAGTGTCTGGAAAGAGCATATGGAGAGAATCCCGAATGAGGGATAATGAATGGGATAAGGGTGTAGGCTGATTTGGTGGCAGTGGGGGCCAGTTGATAGAGTCAGTCAGGAAGAGTGGTAAAGGCATTTGGGAGAAATGAACATGAAAGGCTGCTGGACCCTCAGAAGTTCGAGTTTTTATAGACGATTATTGCGAGTGGAGAGATAGGATTGGTGTGATGATGGAAGTTGTGGCCAGAGGGATGTTTGATGGAGGAGGAATGCCGCTGGAGTGGGCTGTGAGTGTGTTATTTCCAATTTTTCAAGGGAAAAAGGGATGCAAGAGCTGTGGTGGTATAGTTGTGTAAAAGTTTTGTTGGAGCAATAGATGAAAATTGTGGAGAGTGTACTAGAGAGCCCGCATTCGGAGGATTAGGTGAAATTGGAATTAGATGCAATTTGGTTTTTTATGCAGGAAGGGAACGATATATTCAGTGTTCATTTTGAGGATGATGCGAGGCATATCGAGCAAAAGGGAAGAAGCTGTATATTGCTTTCTGGACCTGGAGAATGCCTTTGATAGAGTACCGAGGAAAGGGATGGAGTGGGGCAGAGAAGATGGGGTAACTAACCAGAAGTGTTGGTTAGAGCGGTGATGAGTCTGTATAAGCAAGCAAAAAAGAAGTTAGAGTAGGGTCTGAGTTGTCTGTCTGAGGAGTTTGAGGTGAAGGGTGGGTGTGCGTCAGGGTTCTGTGCTGTCGCCGTTGGTGTTCGCAATTGTTGTTGATGTGGTTACGGAGAGTGCAAAAGAAGGTTTAATGAGTGAGATGCTGTATGCTGATTAGTTCGTTTTAATGTGTGAGCCAATGGAGGGATTTAGGGAGAATTTTTGGAAAGTGGAAGAAGGCATTTGAGAGTAAGGGCCTGAAGGTAAACCTTGGGAAGACTAAGTGATGGTGAGTGGGGATTGAGGGGAGGTGTTAGTGAGTCAGGTGTAACCATGTGGAATATTGTAAGAGGGTGAGTTCAAATTCAGTGTGGTGTGAGGAATGTGGGATTGATTCATGGGATGAGCACAAAAGAAAGAGTGACCCCAAGTTTGTCAAAGAGACTTACTGTGGTGGGTGGAAGATGCAAGAAGGGAGTTGAGGGGGAGTGGGGAGGAGGTGGAAAAGTGTTGACTGAGGTGGAAACAGTGAAGGTGTTCACATACCTAGGTGACAGAATTAGTGCGGGTGGTGGATGTGCGGCGGCTGTGACAGCCAGATAAGAGGTATTGGTGGGTGAAGTTTAGGGAAGGTGGAGAGTTGTTACTTGGCAGAAGATTTCCTTTGAAGATGAAAGGGATGGTGTACGGAGTTGTGTGGATCATGATGCGTATGGGAGTGGAGACATGGTGCCTGAGTGAAAAATGAATGGATTTTGAGAAGGGCGAAGCAATGGTGAAGCATGTTGTGGTGTGAAATTGAATGGATAGGAATAAGAACTGTGAGGATTTGAGCAGAGTTGGATTTGAAAGAGGCGGCTGACCGACTGGCGAAGGCGATGGTGTAAGATGGTATGCATGTGGCTGAGAAAAGGATAAGGAGCATGTTTTAAAAAGGACTTTTTTGAGTTTGAGGTGGGGTTTGGGGAAGAGGGGCCGTACCAAAGAGGACATGGAGGAAGCTAGTGGAGGAGGAGAGTAGGAGGGTTTTGTTTGAGGATGGGTGATGCGTTGAATCGGGGCGAAGGGGACAGGGCAGTAAGGGCATTGCTACGAATGTGAGGTAATCCGGCCACCCCCGGTTTCGGTGGACAAAACCGGATTTAAAACTTTGGTTTACTACACTACTATCATCTCCCAGCCTCACATCCCCTTTTCCAAATAAAATTCACGAATTCTAGCTCATCAGAATGTCCATGAAATCAACTTGTATCGTTATATGCCAGTCTAACGTCAACTCTGAGTAGACGTACAAAGTAAGCGTAACTTTACGTAATCCTGCGACTAATTTAATTTTCAGGAATCCTGAACAGTCGTGGAAAAAGCGTACGTGCTATTTACGAGAGATTAGTATTTCGTAAGTTTTGAAGAAAATCGTAAGTGCCTACTAGTTTCGGGAACGCAGTAAATTCGTAAGTGTAACTTTACGCAAATGTTGCGATAGAAGGGGCTACGACTGTCGTACGACCAATTTCGGGAACGGACCCCTGGGACGCTACATCACAGTACCCAGGTCCTAGGACTTTTGCGTCATACACAGAGTCCCAGACGCTTCCGAGAGGACCGTGAATTTTTGTGATAGTTGTAACGAATTTGAGAGTCCCTCCAAATTAACATAGTCCGGGTCGCAGTAAGTTTTTCATAGCTCTATGTCCCTCGGACACACATTTTCTGAATCCTGATTAACGGTTTCGGAGACGAACGCCTATCTCCGAACCTAAGTTCCTAGTACCTTTATGATATGTAGGGGGAAAGCCTCACACCGCCTATACGCCGCTCGCGAGCTGTTAACAGTCCGTTTGGGTAAATCCGCCACAAATATAAATGACGTTTCATGTTGTTTCCATGATGTTATATTGTAAACAATAATGCAACATATTTAGGTTATACATTTTATCCAACTTCCTATACCCTCACCTAACTCAATATCTCACCCCTTAAATTTGGTACACACAAAAGCATAGGAAATCGCGTATCCGTATTTGTGTAGCTCCTTTATCCTATAAATGTTCACTCTTTGCTGCAAGATAACTCGGAGTAATGTCCGTTTTCGATAAAAATAAAAACATTTTACAGAGTACATTATACAAACTCTAAATGTTAATCTCATTTCTTGCATACCATGCTTGGGCCACCTATGGCAGAACCCACAACAGCAATTAAATAATAATAATAATAATAATAATAATAATAATAATAATAATAATAATAATAATATAAGGGCATAGTAATTATAAAATAAAGGAAAAAGAAAGACTCGAAAAGGAAAACAAAATTGGCCAACAACCATTAAGTGATTTACCTGAAGGATTTTCCAAAACGTCAATCATGATCAAGTTTCCTCGAGTGCGTCGTATACAAATATTAACTGACTATAAGTGGATGGTTTAAATATCATCACAAAGCGAAAGATATATACTGAATTGGACATTAATTCTTTACTGAGTGATGATTATTTCTACCGCGGGTATGAGTACCTCACATGAATTTA
This sequence comes from Ophioderma brevispina, assembly GCA_023653785.1. Taxonomy (NCBI): domain Eukaryota; kingdom Metazoa; phylum Echinodermata; class Ophiuroidea; order Amphilepidida; family Ophiodermatidae; genus Ophioderma; species Ophioderma brevispina. The sequence goes on along the minus strand of JAMKCH010004960.1, from coordinate 81,370 downwards.
AAGCCAGTCAGTTAATATTTGTGTAATATCACTCATACATACATTGTATAACTTAATAACAAATATTAACAACATTTTAATCGTCTCACTTTCTATCTAAATGCAAAAGGAGTGAATTCACTCTTTTACAGGACTACAGGGCCCACTCTGAAAAGAGTGAATTTCACACCTTCCAAAGAATTACTTTTTGGCTCAATTTACTCTTATAATTAAACCAATGATAAAAATGATTTATTTTGTCAATTATCAAGTAAAGTTTTGACCCAAAAAGTGTTCTTTGAAGGGGGGTTGTGAAATTTCACTCTTTTAATCGTGGGCCCTGAGTCACTAAAAGAGTGCAATCCATCTTTGCATTTAGAGCAGTTGATTTTTTTCCGTTACAACTTAAACAGTGGTTAGGTTCAACCTATAAAATAATTCGGCGAGTCCGAGGCCTTGGCGCATGCGTATTTGGGTGCAGTGCAGTGATGGCAAAAACGCACACGGAGATGGTGATTGTGATAAACCAATGAACTGCCTTTGCATTTATGTATGAGTTGATATAATAGTGAATGACTAATCATTAAAACTCGTTTGTTATTCCTCGGAAATAGTTGTTATTAGGACATCAAGCATCATGGACAATAAGACGTTTTGTTTTGGAGTTTTGAGTTTGATTGGCCTCTCATCTGTAGTTTTTCACAACAGTTATGGGCAGGAAGGAATCATGGAGTAGAATTAAAAGACATAATGATAAATTTTAAAACAAAATATTTTGAGAATACAAGGTTTAAAAGATCAATATTTCATTCAACAGAAACGAAAAGATAACATAGGATTATTAAGAGGCTTTTGCTGTATATTTTTTCTTACCTCAAAAAAAATAATGAAACTCTTCATTAGTGCAATAATAACAAAATCAGTGTAAATGAGATATAGTCCCAGGGGGCCATAGTAGGGTCCCCCCGAGCGACAGCGGAATATAACGATGTGAAAACTAATGTGCGTGATGAAGAGTCAAATTAATCGAGTGGACTATTTTTACCGTTTGTAGTGGGACTATCAGTTAGGCGGACATCTTAAGTGTTTGTTGGACACGAATATTTTTAAAAACTATAGACCCGTCTCCAATTTGAAATTTCTCGGGAAGACCATAGAGCGCATTGTTGCCTCACAATTAAACAATATTTATTATCAATAGCAATGACCACTCCGATAAGTTTCAATTTGCATACAAGGTAAAGGACAGCAATGAATCTGCTCTTCTACGTGTTCAAAATGACACCTTGTGCGCTATGGATGAGGGTTGTGTTACTGTTCTTTTAGATCTTAATGAGGCTGTTAAAACAGTTGATCACAAGATCTTGCGCAAGAGACTTCGTTATATCATCGGTGTCCACGTTGTCGGTCGTATCTAAGGGATATATCTCATTATGTTCGTACTAGTCATGTTTTATCAAACCCTGTTAGTCATGATTTTTCTGTGCCACAGGGTTCAGTCCTTGGGCCATTGTAGTTTACAGTTTATACCTCCCCTGTCCACGACATCAATGTAAAACACGACCTTATCTACCATGTGTACGCTGATGATACACAGTTATACCTTTCTTTTAAACCATCTCAAAAGGCTGCTGATCAGGGTATTAGACGTATTGAATGTTGTATTTCTGAAATTCGCTCTTGGATGCATGCAAATTTTCTCAAACTTAACGATGATAAGACAACAACTCTCAAAATTCTCTATTCCTCATGTCAATATTGGTGAATCCCAAATTACTCATGTCAATAAGGCTATCGCAATCTTGGTTCAATTTTTGATATTTCAATGTCTCTCACCCCTCATGTTTCCAAACTTGTTTGTTCTACAAATTATTATATTCCCAACATTCAAATTAAAATAAATTAGTTTTATTAGGCATATCATTCAGCCAATACATAACATAATGATACAATTATTTACAGTTATTATTGGAATAAATATCGACATATTTAAGAGGGGAAAAATAATATACAGAATGTTGAAATGGCATGATATCAAATGCAGGAGAGGCCATAATAAGTCTGATGGACTTTGAGCATGACCCCCCCTAAAGTATACAATGATTATGATTAATAATTTTACTACTGGACAAGACATGACAAGACAAGACAGAACAGGACGATACAGGAAGAGGACATTGACAATTATTGTTTTAACAAGATCAGGGGCAAAAGAACATGGTGAACGTGGCGAAGCAGTAAGCAACGATAAAAGAGAAGGATAAAAAGGTATTGCATTATTGAGTGGTCAACTATAGAAATTGAGGGGAAAAAAATACTGATGACATGTTTATGGCTGATAAACAAAAAAAGTTCAATTTAAAATATTATTAATTAACTCTTGTTTAAGATTAAATTTAAAAGCATTAATGGTTTTAGAGTTTATGATACTGTTACTAAGTGTGTTCCATAATTTGGGACCAGAGTATTTTACTGAGTACTTATTAGGTTTGATGAGGGTTTTGTTGTGATGTATTTGTTTGCATTCTGGTGTTATCTGTGTGGTTGTATATCACTATGTTGGAAAATAGTAGTAGAAAATGGTTTGGTAGGGGGTTTGAGTTGTAACGATAAATGAAATCGCTGTTTTGTAGTTTATTTTAAATCGTAAATGTTAAGAGTTTTTAGAGTTGGGAAAACATTGGTTTAGTATGAGATGTGTATTCAGTGTTATTAATGAGACGTATGGCTCGTAACGTTGCTAAAATTAGCAAATATTTAAATTCTCAATCAGCTGAGCGAATCATTCACTCATTTGTTACTTCTCGTTTAGATATGGGTAATTCACTTTTGGTTGGTCTTCCACAAATTCAAATAAATCGTCTTCAACGGGTTCAAAATTCTGCTGCCAGGGTTATATCAATGTTTAGAAAACATACATATATTTCTCCTATTCCTTTGGATTTGCATTGGCTTCCAATAAACTATAGAATTATATTAAGCATATGCCTTTTGTTTTTAAATCTATCATTGGCATGGCTCCTCCCTACAAAAACTTTTTTTTAAAATATACAAACCCGTTTTGTGTTTTACGGTCTGTTAATAAAATTAGTTTGATTGAACCTCGGTCATGTCATTCTTGGGCGATAGGTTTCTTTTCTTGTTGCAGCACCTCGTATTATGCGAATAAACTTAATAGATATAAAAAAAATGTATGCACCCTTGGACAATTAAGAAAATCTTAAAAAACACACTTTCGATTAGGCTTTAAGCATTTGTTTAATGTATTTTGTGTACTGTAGCATTCTCTTAACACTTAAGTGACAAGGGGTTTTCACTCCCGTTAGTGGGCACCAGTCCTAAGGAACCACTTTCCGAGGCATTTTGCACGAAATTTATTACAAACAGGTGAAGAGTCTTAAGACAACCCCCAAATCAGCCAATACTTTTTTTTTATTTTGGCTGCAAATCAGGGGAAAACATTGTTTTCAAAACACGCTAAAAATTGGGCTGCTTCATCAAACTTATTTTATGTAGATATCTATTCTAGAATAGCCAAATTAATATATTTAACAGAAATCCAGCATTTTTAGGTAATCCTGTATTTTGTCGGGTTGTTGCAAAATACGCGTCATTTTCTCATAGAGTTCTGTAGGTAACGGTTGCCCAACAGTCCACGATGGATAATTGTTGTTTAAAGCCACAAGAAAGGGTAATTAGTAATGTTTTAAAGATGTAATATTATATGATATAATACTGATTTTGGTAGTGCGCCTTGTTCCAAAATGTGTATTCTTTTTAGTATTATTTGCCCTAGCCTTCTGTATGTATTTATATGTTCATATTAGCTGCCTTGAGACACCTTTATGGGGGATACTTGATGCTCTCAATAAATTGTCATTATTCTTGTCATATATTCAACGTTTTAACAGCTTGTTTTGCACTAGTTTGGATTTGACAATCAGACTATCCTGATTGACCGTAGTTTACCTATAGCTTTAGAAATAGGATTTTCACGATATTTGTGATTGTCAAGTTTTAGTAAATAACCAAATACATTCTTATCGAAGAGTAGCCTTTAATTCTAACTAACATAGTAAAAATCATTTTCGTGGCTCAGCGCGGTAACCCGATGGGCGAAGAACGTCCAGTCTACAAATTTATAGGTTTGCTTTCACAGGTTTTAAAAACAGCAAATAAGAGATACACACGACTGACCGAAAAAAAAAAAAGAAAAAACCTAAAAAATTAAAAAAAAAAAAAACAGAAAATAAAATTAACCAACACCCCGGAGACGAAATCATTAAATGATACAGAGAAGTGTTAACAAGCCAGATTTTGATTGGGATTCGGGATTGCAATTATCTGAAGGTCTTCAAAATGTCCTTAGTGAGAATTATATCTTGATATTGATACGTAAATAGTAAATTTAAGCCTATTTTTATGTATCATCATTAAATCTGCGAACATCTTGCATGATGACGAACAGACAGGTCCTGGTAGTCGTTTATGTTTTATTGCCGTGATCATCTGTGTTTTTATCGTACCTTTAAGTCAGGAAACAGTAAATCTTAGAATAATGTAATTAGAGTTATGTTACACAAGGGTGGATTTAAGTGTATAGGGTATATCTTGATCGCCCATTTGAGAAAACAGGAGCAATAGTATGTATGTATGACTAAAAATACACAGAAATTATTTTTAATTGTTTCATGGAACCTACTTAAAGAGATCAATATTATTGTATTGTTAATTCATTTTTCCTTCAAAAATAAAAAAGCTGAACGGTTAGGGCCGTATTCTCAAAGAGATTGCCTCATAAAATAGGGCCTAAACTATGGTAGCTAAACGCAAGTTAAAAACATGCCAGGTTAAATATATAACACGTCGTTTTAGCTAACCTCGATCATTTTAAACGCCGTAAAATACCCCGAACTGTCTGACCGGTACCTTCCGCAGTTTTAAATGACAACTGCAAGAAAGTCCAGGGTGGTAAATTTCAAAAGAATGTCGTGTTAGGCCACCCAAGGCGCTTTCGCAATTTGCTCAGCGAGGGATAGAAACACCGGCCGAGGCTGCAATTGCTATATCAGTCAATATTCGCAATACATGACGGGACTTCTGGATAGAGATACACACGAGCATAAAATAGAAGGCACATGACAAATTACAAGAAAAAAATAAATTGAGGACTAGAAAAAAAGATAAGAAAAACTTGAGAAGACAACTGGTTCAACCACCAGTATCACATATAGCTGGAAATATCAGACACTTGATGAAATTGCGAAGTTAAAACACGCCTTAAACTAACCCCGGACCAAGTGTTTAGTTTAAACAAAGTTTTTAGACATATTTACACTGAGATTTCGGGTCAAATTTAATAGCGTAAAAGTTAACCAGTGCTTGAGAATTGCTGTTATTTTAGCGGGCGTGTAAATTGCGATTTAACCAGTGATATTAGCGTTTTTAAAACTCGTTTGAGAATACGGGCCTAAATCTTTACCTCTGTGTGAGAGATGATCAAGTGGTTTTGTGTCATTCTTAATACAACCAGAACAGGAGTACTCGGTTAATGATGCCAGCACGAATTGACATTTGGACGGTAAACGCGTTATAGTTCTTGTAATCAAACTGTAAATTTAAGCAAGGAGGCTACCAGCTAACTATTCGCATTATTTTTCAATACTCTCAAATATTTGACACGTGCTTTCATTGCTGCGTTTATTTCTTTCCTGTAGGACTATGGGGCGTAGACCAAAATAAAAAGTGAATTAAACAAATTCCCGTAGTCCCTTAAAAGGGGATAAGACAAAACCCGGTATAAAATTATGATAATTATTAACATGACATAACGTCTGTTGCCCAAATAAAAATTGCAATTTTATTAAAAATGAATAAAAATGTTTTTTTTTTTTTAATTTCTTTAATATCAGTGACCAATGGGTATGTATAGACTCAGCAAACCATTACTAAAGATATTACACATGGGCTCGCGTGGGCGGCGCCAGCCATGGTTATAGCCAGGTGTATCACCGCCACGATTCGGGTGGAGTAACAAAATACCCGTCTCTTTCACAAATAACTAACCAAGTTACATTATGATATCGGTCGTTGACCCTAAGTTTTCCTCTGAAAGATGCAGTAATTTGAATACAAATGAAGTTAAGCATTAAGTGCAAAGTTGTTAGGGTCAAAAGCTTTGCCCAACAAACATTTATGGCATTGATGTTTGTTTGTCTTCTTCCTCATTTCGAATAAATGATGAAAAACATGGACAAAATGTTAATTGAACACGCATATAGAAGCTACAAGATTTTTCGTTATTTGCGAATGAGGAAAGTATGTTTCGCTGACGTCATTAAAAAAACTCGTCTAAATAGAGAGAGTGGTAACACCTGAGTCTTTTCAACCGCGAAACAGTAGAAACAATAACACTGCACTCCCAGATGGAGTCCGAAGTGTTTTTTCTACACCAATACCGAACCGTAATTGAATATCTTAGCTCCATTGTTTGCTGAAGGTCTAGTGTATTTGGTCACTGATATTTGGGGAAAAACATCGAATGACATTTTAATTATTTTCAAGAAAATGTTCCAGTTTTATTTGCGCATCAGATGTTATATGATTTTAATAAAATTTATTATTGAATTACACTTGGTTCCCCCTAGCCCTCGATGGGGACAACAAAAACAACAGCATAGAAGGACATCCCTATTACATAGTCTACTGTACATAGTCCTGGTACATGCTTTAATAATTTCCTTGTGAAATAAAAAAACATCATAGGAAAAACAAACTATCAAAACAGCAGTGCTACTTTAAAATAACGTGTGCAGGTTTATCCTGTTTAATTAGATTCTGGGGGCGGGGTTGATCTCAATCACCCATTGTGTTTAAGAAATGGATCAACGCTAATTGCCAATTAAGGGAACAATTAGAGCAATAGCTAAATCGTCCAGGGATACGATCTGCCAGGAATTAAATCAAATATATTCTGACCGGTTGAGTTTCGTAAAAACTTGTGAAAATTACTCTATACGTTTATTTCCCTCGAAAAAAAATTTGGAGAAAAAATTCTCAAAATAAGAAAAAGTGGGGTCGATCGAACCAGCAACAAAGAAGCATCCCTTTAAAACCACGAGACTAGCGAGGGATTTGTTGCTGATGTTGGAATTTTAATTCAATATATTAATCTTCACGGAATAAAGGCATAAATCATGCTTATATACACTCCAAAAATGTTGAGTAAAAAATGTCACAACTCTTAATGTTGAGTAAAATCTAGGTACAAGTGAGTATAGCTTACACAAAGCTGAGTATATTTACCCAACAATGACTAACATTCGTAAACAATGAGTAAGGTTACTTAACTTTGACTAGATTGTTACTCACATAAGAGCTGTGATATTTTACTCACATGAGTAAAATAATTTTTATGTAACAATCGAGACGATCAATATCATGTATAAGTGAACTGTGGCTATGAAAGATGGTTTGGTGCTGTACACACATTGCAAATAACGTACGGCGAAGAACAGAATTTGTATCCCGGGTGCCCGTTTCGAGGACAGCCATCCCATACACGCACAACTTCAAATACAGTGAGCTCACTGAATGAAATTGGATGCTGTAGTTGCTATGTCGCTATAACACATTTTCAATGGGAACATGTTTTTAAATGACTGTGTAAAAGGAGATGGTCTGGTCCCCCCCCTCCCCCAGTGAACTTGCTCCGGTACGCTAAAATAGCAAAAGATGCGGCAAAAGCGTATAGGTAAGCATTCTCTCACCCTTTTTGGTCATTTGCGAAAAAATGTTGAAGGTAGAACCTTCACCAGGGTTAGGGTTTGCCGTCAACGTCGAAGGGGTAAGGGTGGTTACCATCCAAGGATATTTTGGGTTTTTCATAGTGCAAAATGTCCGCCTATGTTCTGTGGAAGAATGTCAATTTTGCGATCGCGGACTTATGACGTAATTGTGACGCATACTAGGTATGTTGGAACTCATCTTGGGTTATCAATGGAAAGAGAGGAACCATAGTGTTATCCACTGGAGCACAATCATAAGCATCAAGTTCATAGATGCATTACTGAGGTATAAAATGAATGTATCCCACTGTAAAATAAACTGTTAATAGTAGTAGAAAAGATCCAAGATCATCTGGGTAACTAAGGACCATAGAATTTTAGTTGCGAAATCAATTTGGATTTTAAGGTTACTAAACATTGTAATTTTAGTATCCACAAATGAAATATAAATGTTTTAACAGCCATTTTACTACGTTTACACGCAACTTTCTTATGCTCTGAATGTGTCGCTGGGAGGAGCACTCCCCCGCCACTTCCTCGGTAGCTACACGCCCACTGTTTTGGATAATAAGTTCAGATTTGGAGGTAATGTTTTGGGGGGGGAAAGAAAAAAAATTTTGGGGGGGAGTGGCCAAAGAAAGGTTTACGACATGATATAAGCGAGTCTTCTGATACTGAAATGATGACGGGACTATGCGCCATCCTCCCGACTTTCCGCCCCCATCCCGGGTTTCTTCAGCAGTTTCTAAAATAAATCTTTTATTATATTCTTGGTAACACCAGAGAAGTGGAATTTTTGCATAAAATCTTTGGTGTGTAAAAATTGTAAATGTTTTAGAATGGGGTTAAGAATATTTAATACCGTATTTTAGATGGGAGGAATAGAATTTGTCTTACAACTTCGATCAAAAATTTTAAAACTCGAAGATAATGATTAAAAGAAAACAGGTACAGAACGTTTGAATCAGTAAACGACATATTGTCGATGGTGGTACGAAAGCATTTGGAGGGGATTGTGTTGAGAACAAAAACTAAAAAGGCCTTATATTAACACTTGAAATGCTCAAACTTTCTTTGTTCAAAAGAATAAGATGATTTCACCCATTTTACATGAATTCTTTGTATCGATAGTAAAGGTTCATACCAGACCAATTGAATAGATTGTAGTACAGTATGAGACACGCTATCGATTCCTTGTTTGGGGTCAATCAACGAATGGATAAAGCAAAGAGGTTCTAATAGATAGAGAGGCAAAACGTTAGAAATTCACCGTCTCGCAGGTTTTGCCGACCACAAAAAATAGATTACCAACAATAGAAAGCAATGGCTGCCTCCGCTTCTTCCACATACTGTGGGTGACGCTTTTGCTATTACACTATCCGGTAGTGTACAAAATTAAGGTATGTGTTAGAGGTGCCAGGGGTAATAATATAGTGTACCTGGATCATTGTGCTCAGATATCTTTTTTCATAATGCAATGCGCGACTTAGGGGAAAAGAGGTATTCAGTGAGGCGGTTTATTTAATCAAGAAACGATGTGTAATGTCATCGTTGTGTAGCAATGGGTAGGACAAAAATTTAACCACCCAATAGCACCCCCCAACATTCAACAACTGATATTTTGGCGGGGATTGTTGATCGAAGTGAACATTATGGTTGTTTACAAGCACCCAAAACTGATAGTTATCCGTGGTGCAATATTCAAAATGTCAGCGACCGCACGGAACGACTGGTTTTGAATGGTTTCACCCCCGTGCTTTTTCCCTCCATTCCAATGGGATTTACACAGTTAAGCAAGAATACGCCAATGTAAGATATACGGTGCATATCAATATGGAAAGTAATATTACCCAATGCTTTTTGTTTAAATACTATGAATCCATAGCTCCTTCATTGATCTTCAAAAAGATTTAATGTTCACACCAAATCTCACCCCATTATCTGAGTGTAAATGAAAGAGGTTTCAACCAGGGTGGGAAACGCATTCAAACCAGTCGTCCTTCTGGGCGCTGACATTTGAATATTGCACGGAATAATTATCAGTTTGGGTGCTTGTATACACACATATTTCAATTCGATATAAACAATCTCGCCAAAATATCATTTGTTGATGTTGGGTGCTATTTGGTTTTTAAATTTTGGTACCTCATGGCCCACAACGAATGAAATGACACATCAGTGGTCTTGATTTAAATAACCGCCTCAATGATACATCTTTTCACTAAGCGCGGCATTGCATTATGAAGAAAAAAGAGTATCGGAGCACAATGATCCAGGTAAACTATTTTTACACCTGGCCAGCCCCCCCCACCCCCCCCCCCCCCCCCCCCCCCCCGCCCCCTTAAGCCCCCCCAAAAAAAAAAAAAACCCACACCCCCTCCGGAAACCCCCCCCCCCGCCCTCCTTGCCCTCCCCGCCCCCATCTAAAACATACATTAATTTGTATCACTACCGATTTAGTGTATATGCCAAAGCGGCACCCACAGTATGTGGGAGAAGCTGGAGGCAGCCATGTGCTTTTCTATTGTTGGTACTCTAGGTTTTCTGTTGGTCCGGCAAACTCGAGACGGTGACTTTCTAAAGATACGTCACGTTTTGCCTCTCTATCTATTGAACCTCTTTGGTTTCAACCACTATGTATTCCTGTTAGAATACATATTATTCCAATTAAGGAACCAAACGCTTTGCAATATTGGTCTTGCTCTGCAACGCGAATTGGTGTTTGGAATCGTCATATCAGTTGGCACATTGGTATAAATAACATTCTTGATTATTCCGTAGTTGAAATAATCAAGAAAATGTAGCATTAAGCTTGACAAAGCATCATGATATTGATATTGTACATACTCACAAACACAAGTTGAATGTGGGTAAATCCCATAGGATGAGCGCAAAAAGGGGGTGCTTACAAATTGGGTCATATCTGGCTTTATTTAATCGATTTCTTTCATTTTTTTAACATTTGGAAGTATATTAGATGTGTTTTTATAAACAACGCAAATCTATTATATAGTTATTGCAATTAAGGTCAAGCTCATCTTTAATCCTTGCACATTTTTTTTTTAAAAATGTGTCAATATTATATATTATAGTGCCCTAACAGTGTTTCCAAATGGACAATGGACCTGCCAAAATGGTTCCAGCTCTAAAATGTAGTTTCCTCAGACTTATTTGCCGCATATCCATTACTCCAGGACTCTTTTTTTGTTTTTGGGGGGGGGGGGATCAAGTTAGTTTTCTTGTCTTACCTTCCAGCTGAAACTTGCTTGCACTTTTTCCACTCTCAGAAATAACCCATAGTGTTATACCACTTAAAACCAACCAACACTTTTTTAGTAATAAATCATTACCATGGGTCTTTTTTTTTTCTTGTGATAACCTTAGACCTGTTTTTTTTTAATGAGAAACATCAAACATGCGATTCAATTTTTGAAAACTGACTCAAAACATTGCTAAAATTACAAAATTTGAAGAATGGGCGATAACGTATTTATTTTAAGTAAAATCCTTAGAAAAGGGTATAGCTTTTTCTACCGCCAAAAGAATGAGGCACTTTTTTTCGTCAGATGTTAATTACTACAAACTCCTCGCTTTCTGTTTAGTACATCTAAAAAACCCCATAGAAATACGATGATGAGTTAATGAGATAATTAGGTTTGGCTTCAGGATCCAGAATCCCCCCCCCACCCTATGCATGTCAGGAAAAAAATAACTTAAACCACCGGGAACTACAAGACTATGTGTACTTATTTAACCATAAATTAGCCATATTTTTTCTAATATGTATAATTTGGATCTTGATTTTGGACACATAACTAATAGTTTAAAATATTTCAGATTTGTCAAGCGGCGGTTACGTACATGGCAATTTTTTGACAAAAATCAATGTCATTTTTCCGCCCGTCAAAAATGTCAAAGCTCTTTTTTATTATTTTCGATTTTAAGTGGCAAGTATGTTTTTCTTAGTCACAAAAAGAAAGAGAAAGAAAAACACAGTTTGTTTCCATTAGGCCGCTCGCAATTTTGATTTGGGGGGAGCGCCATTTTAACCGCGTTTTTTTTTTTTAATTATTAAATTTATGAAAAATATTCACTTTTTGGCCTAAAAGAGTAAACAGGTAAATGACCCAAGAGAGAGATTCTTTTTAAACACATAACTTGACGTAAAATATGATTCAACTGTTTGACTTGCCATTGATTGATTTGCCATTTCTGGGAAAATCCTTTAAACAAATAAAAATGTTTTTTAATTTTAGAATTTTGGAATACTGGAAACTTGATTTTGTTGGCCCTATGCCCATTCATATGGTGTAAGTTAAAATATCTGCCTCTCTAACCTTGGTTAAATTAACTTTATACTTAGAAAAGAAAAAACAGAAGAGATATAAAAAAAATGGGGTGAACGTATGTAGATTGCAAGCCTAGCCATCGCTGATTAACAAATATAAACGGGTTAGCAGAACGCGGTTAAGCCTAACTTGTTGGTTTTTTTTTAAAAACAGTTTTGTTTGTTTGTTTGGTTTGTTTTTTTTTTTTTTTTGCTTTCACGTGCTTCGTATAACCACCGAGAAAGTTCACATTTCTATATCACTTTTCTAAACAGCACTTGCCTAGTCATTATAATGATTATCTTTACCATTCCAAAATGTGTCCAAAAATATGCAAAAAATTGATTGCTCATGTTTGCGTTACAATTGCTATAATTTTGTCTAATACCTGTTTGCAAACTTGCTTCATAAATACAATCATGTATTATGTCCATGGTAATTAAAATTATAACTTAACTTTGTTCTCTACTTTTTCTGCCCCAAAAAAAATATTTTTTTTCTAATTGAGTACGTTGCACTAAATGTAATATCTGTGTACTAATTTGCGGTCAGCGTTGACCTTTGAAATTATAAGCTGTCCCAAACCAAATACATCCTTTATTTAGTTTGAAAAATAAAGCGGTAGTGTAGGCCAATTTACGTAGAATTTGTTTGACGCCAGTATCATGTTCCCAGCTTTTTGTTCTTGATTGGGGAATTATGTAGCTGGTGTCCCACTTCCAGCGTCTAGCGTACCCTATTCTATCCCACTCCATTTCCTTTTATTGATATTATAGGTGATATAACTAATAAATTTATTCTAATAATAACTGAAAGGTCAGAAGCATCCAAAAGAGGTTGAATTGTCCCCGAGGGTCGAATCGTCTATTGATCTTGTGTACCGAACTGGCTTGGCCGAATTGGCGTTTGCGTCGAATCGTTTGGGTAGTTGTTATGAAAACAAGGCTCGTGATTGGCTGAAGTCGATGATAGCTTTTTTTATTGCATTTGACAGATAAGAGAAGGCTACATGGTGTTCTTCAGGACAGGGACGGAAGATGGGGGTGTGCTGCGGGATGGGGGAGGATGGAATGAAGAAGGTGAGAGGGCATGGTTAGAATAAGAGGGGAATGCATAGTTGGGGGGAAAAGGAGAAGGGATGAGTTGGGTTGGGAAGTGGGAAGAGAGAAGAGGTGAGGGGAAGAAAGGAAATAAAGTTGTGGTGGTGGGGTGGGTGGGGATAGAAGTTTGGAGGGGAATTGAGAAAAAGCGATGCAGAGGTTAGGGTAAAGTATGCGGATAGAAGGGTTTAGAAGAGTCATGGAGAATTATGAAGGAGCAAGTGGGGCAGCGAGGGAAAGAGTGGTAGGGCGCGCATGTGCGGTGAGGGGTTGTCATGTCGCAAAAAAGAGTTAGGATGGCGCATCATCGATAGAGAAAGAAGTACCGGCGTGATTTTTAACGGTTTATTCAGAGATTTTGTACAGTTTTCTCTTGAAATGTTCAAATTTGAAATTGGTCAACCCGATGATAATTTGTTTTTTAATTTTTTAATATTATGTGTCAACAAATCGCAGTTCCTCCGTGAATTTGCACATAAACAACGTCGTTTTCATTCTTGTGTTATGGTCCATATTTTTTTTTTCCATGCTTGTTTCAATCGATAGATAATGCCGAAGCGTTTATTGCGGACCAAAAAGCGCGTTTGTACCACTCTCTGGTTGAGTGAAAACGAAAGAAATTAGTTTAATGTAAGTTATTCACTTTGAATAGATATTAAATTCTTTTAAAAGGGATTAACTTCATAAAGAAACTCTTAAAGATACGAAAACAATTACTTAATGGTGAAGTTAATGATCAGTAAGTTCTGGCTTTAAAGGTCCCATGAAATTAGATGTATAAACCTACTCCAAATCGTTATGGGACATTCCATTCCAATAAATAGGCCCAGAAAAAGGAATACCCTACCCGTGATCTCATTGTGAAATTTATTGATTTCCAGTCAGTATCATGAATAGATTCACCCCAGTCACCTGAATTTTCTATTACTCCTGAAAATCAATGTTTTCACCACTGAGGTCCATCACCAACCCAAATATTGAATCTGTCTGTCCCTCCTTGATACTGACCAAGATCCACAGCGAACTCTATTGCATTTTCCTGGGACCATAACATTCGCCATACTGTTGTTTGTTAAAGAGACATGCATTAGCTTACAGAGCAACCTGGTAGAGAGCGTTTTATAGTCTTGAAATATCATGAAGCGCAAAATCCTACCGACACCTTAATACTTCGCTTCCAAATTCAATTTTTAAATTCTGAACTTTTATAGACATTTTAATGAAAAAGATAGTGCCATATTTTTCAATCGTTTGATATTTTTTGTTTGTTTTATTTTTGGTTGAAATTACATTCCTCTCTGGCATAGTTTTAACAGATTACCAAGTTTTGTAATAAATTCAAAGCCCATTTCATTGGCGTGCATAAATATCGTATTGTTTTATTATTTAGGAAAAGAGGATATTGTCATTGAACTGATTATGTTGACTATTACAATTTTGTTTCGATAAAAATAGACCTCCTTTGTTACTTAATCTGTGTTTTGTTTCTTTTGCCAAGTTGCAATCTTTTGTGAGCGTCAAGACAGCATGGCATAACGCGAAGCAACTCTGCCATGCATAATAGTGGCACAAAATCGGATTTGGTGTATCGCACTAAATGGATTAGATCTCTGAAGTAAGATGAACAAAACCATGGAAAGCCGGGTTTTGTTCTTGAATACTATGCAAGCAATATCTTTTTGAAATAGATATTTAACCAAGTTTTTTCTGATGTACCACCTTTGAGACAGGCTGTATTATTAAACAACAAAATGTTGAGCTACTACTGCTAAGTTCATTGACAATAATTAAACAAATAAATAAATTAAGTTTTTCACTTTTTTTCCATCTATTTTTTTTTTTTTTTTTTTTTTTTTTTTTGTTTTTTTTTTTTTTTTTTTTTTTTTTTTTTTTTTTTTTTTTTTTTTTTTTTTTTTTTTTTTTTTTTTTTTTTTTTTTTTTTTTTTTTTTTTTTTTTTTTTTTTTTTTTTTTTTTTTTTTTTTTTCTTAAGAAATTGAAAAAACGTCCCAATTTCCAAAAAAATGAGATTTTTGCACACTTCCATTGATAACGGCTAGTAAATACATGTGGATGGTAAAGCTCGAACATGTCAATATATCGCAAAAGAAGGAATTTTGTAATGCAATAGACGAGGTCATTTGGGCACAGTGCTGACACAAATGAGGCATACAGCACTGAATGGAGGAACAACCAATTAGAGCGAGGTGGGGAGCGACACTAAGTCACCACGACACTGGATATATGACACCGGGTTCGATCACGGTGGGGTCACTTGTTGGGATTTACTCGGGTGCTCATTCTGGATTGACTCTGTATACGAGCTATTTGATAAATACAGAATACCGCTCTCTCCATGGTTCACTTAGGAAATGGGCAAATGAATCGTGACAGCATCCCGTACTTCGGAGGGGGGACGTTAAGCCGTCGGTCCCTATGCAGGAGCCACAACTGTACATGTACATCGCAAGTTTCCAGTGTCGAATAAAAGTATGGTGTAAACCCTACTGTTCCCATCAACCCCAAGTCTCAAAAGCGGACCATGTTAGGAGTCCGTATCATGGATACACGCGGCCCCGGATCAGCATACTCAGTTGAATAAATCCTGACATCACCGCAAGCGATTAATTATGACTTGTGGACACGCTGAGAAGAAGAATAAGGGGATAATAACGAGAAACGTGAAACTTCAAACAGAGATTATTCGGTCTTCGCTGGGCGGGAAAATATCCTCCAGAGGTCAAATGAAAAAAAAAACATGTAACAAAAAGTGGGCCATCTTAAAACCTCAAATATGTACCTTTCCTTGAAAAGATTCATCAGGAATGTCAACAAACATGAATTAGAATTTCATAAATTAATTTGGGGGGTGTGGGGGTGATCTTAATTCGATTGGATCCGAAGAAAAAGAGGAAACAAACAGGAACGAGAAACTCTGAACATGACGAGGGGGCCCTTCACTTAGTCATTTGTACATCAATTGATCCAGATGACTCATCTGCAGATGACGTCACAAAACGCCATCAAGTGTATCAAATAACCACCAAATCACTGAGGAAGGCAGCAGTATGGCCGGCCGAAACCGTATGGGAAAACAAGTGGAGTTTTCATTGGAATAATTATGAAAATTCTAATTATAGAAACTCTATGTACCTTTTGGTAACATCGGGTTCTAGCTTTGATTTCAGCCAAATTTGATAGTAAATAATATGGCACATTGTTTTCAGAATCTGGAGTAAATAATTATCCAGATATATTTAAATGAAATCTTTTTGTGGCAAGGCATTACAGTAAATTATGAAGTTTTTGGTGTCTCCCGAAAATGTTTTTACTACATGTGAGTGACGTTTGTAGGTTCCTGTTTTTTACTACATGGGATGCCTTATTGCTCTTTACCCTCGTCCTTGGTGGGGGGGGGTTACCACCCCCAACCACTAGTGAACGTTGCTCGGTACGCTAATGGCAAAAGCTTTGCGTCGAAGGGGTACGGGGGTGGCAAATCAAATCAAATCAAAAATTTTTCCAAACATATCATCAAAAGAACAAAAAATAACAGATTATATCAAATACCAAAATTTATATTAAAATTACAAATAGATTAACATACATATATTTTTTACAAAAGCAATTATTTTATGGGGAGAAGGCCAGGAGGCCAAAAAGGCCCGTCAGTAGCCTTCCCCGTGACTGAACAGACAGACAGACACACACACACCACCACACACACGTGTGCCATCGCATACACTACAAGGGGCAAAGCTAAACACATGACACAATTACTAGACAAGACAGTGGACAGTGCTAAAAGAATCAAATATTTTTAAACGTAATTTTTGAAATTATTTTTTTCTTAAACGGAAGATGTGTTTAAAGATTTAACGGTTTGAGAGAATCTTCTAGAGAATTCCGAAGACGGTGTGAACCGCTAGTACGAACAGAATGTCCTAATTGTTCTTATTGCTCTTTTTTTGGAGTTTGACAATTTTATCTAGAAAGTATATCAATAATTCAATTAAGGCAAAATAGAGTACAATAGAGTGTATGCAATATACGGCTCGGAATAAAGTGTTTAGTTTGTTTTGACACAATATTTCTTGCAATTGTTTTAAAAACACAGTCTATGTGATGTTCCAAGTTAGACATCATCGATAGCACCAAGGAATTTAGTAATTTTACTCTACCCAAAAGAGTATATCTAATATTACTTAACGTTGTGTTTATCAATTTTGATACCATAATGAGTAGTTCCTAGATCATTGTTTTGCTATACCCCAGGGCCCCCGCCCCCCCCCCCCCCCCCCCCGAAACCCCCCCAAAACCCCCACCCCACGTGGGGCCCCCCCACCTGCCCCCACCCCCCCCCCCCCCCCCCTTAACTGAATAACTTAATTTGCAGTGATCCGTTGCTGACTTCTTGTAGTTTTCTTCATTTATAAGATTAATTTGAGTTTTCAATCTTAAGGTTGTGAGTAAAGAATAGTGGTGTCCTCATCAAACAGGATAAATCACAGTACAGTGGAAGTCTTGATTATATCATTAACATAAGAAAATAGTAAAGGACCTAATATTGATCCTGTGGAAACCGCATATAATATCATTTTTGCGCAGACTCACATGACTTATATGAAACGAATTGTTTTCTGTTATTTAAGTAGCTTTTAAACCATTCTAATCACAACTCCCGAACTCCATACTCTCCATATAGCCAGATAATTTGAATGTTTTGGTCGAAATCCAATTTTTTTCTCATTAAGAATTCCCTGGTCGTTGATACAATCGACACCTCTGTTAAACACAGCCTTCCAAGAGTTTAGAAAAACAAGGTAGAAGTGACACCGGTGCGGTAATTTGCAAACTTTTCAGCTTTCATCCTTGTTAAATAAATGGTGTATGACATTTGCTATTTTTAAAACTTTCTGGAACAATCCCATGTTGGAAATAGATAGCGTGAATATGCATCGTAAAATGTTCCACTAATTCATTACAACTTTCTTAAATGATAAAGTTACCTATTTTGTCATTAACCGCACCTTTATTAGGATTGAAATTTCCAACTATCTCTTTGATATCCCGTTTTCAGTAATAGGCTTAAGGAACATACTACTAGATTTTAATATCACAAAGATAGTCATGAATATTTTTAGCCAGTACTGTGGATATTTGCTGCCAATTTTGGTCCTCACATTTACGAAAAGTCCGATTAAAACCATTTGAAAGGTCCTGAGGTTTCGTAGTACATTACCATACTCTATACTTAAATTTGCTGTTGAGCGATTAGTTTTGACCTCTACCTATTATATTGATTGTTTTCCAAGTCTGTTTTCATATAGTTTTAACATTTCAATTTTGAGAAAACATGTACTTTTTGATTGCGAAGAGTATATCTCAATTTTATTGTAATATAAATAAAATAACTCCAGCATAGTTTTAGGGTGCCAATTTTTGTAAAATATTATGCACTTATGGCTCTAAAACTCCTGTAAACCTAGTCATTTGGCATCGGTGAGATCGAAACTCATATGAAAATCCGTATTCATAACGTTTTCAGTGCAAAGTTGATTTCGGGTCTATTTCTGTGGAAAATGTCAATTTTGCCGACTCGCGCACTTGATGACGTTATTGTGACGCGAAACTAGGGTATGTTGGCTCTTTTTTAGGATCAATGGAAAGAGGAGGACCGTGTGTATCCACTGTTAGCAAAATCATAAGCATCAAGTTCATAATACATTTACTGGTTATACAGTACATTATCCACTGAAAATAAATGTAATAGTAGAAAAGATCCACGATCACCTTGGGTTCCTAGGGACCCTAAAATTGTATCAATAAGACAAAAACAATTTTAATTAACACTGTGTAAGTGTCTTCATCAAAAAATCTAAATTCCTATCGAATAAATCACATATACTTTAATTCGTAAATCCAAGCGCAAATATTACTTCAACACATTTAAATGGAAAAAATAACATGCGACAAACGTGAAAACGACAATCTATCAATGCAACGAGGTCTAAAGCAATCTACCCAGAGTAAGTTGGAAATGTGGTCTGGTAAAGTAGTGTTTAATCCCCAGGAATTAATGAATTTAAAAGAAAAAATCTTTGTAAAGTTGGTCCGAATCCTTGCCTCCAAAATTCTAATACGGTGAGACTATTATGCTTACCTCAATGATCTCTATCTCATAGGATGTATTTGGAACCAATTGTTGAAATGGAATTATAGATAATTGACAAATTTAATCAAGCCAAGAGTGCTGGGTAGGATAATATTTGGTAACTGTATTGGTAAAGGAGCGTTATGAATATTTAATTTATCAATAGTCAACAGCGTAGTCCCAGAAAATAAAAAAAATAAGCATTGTCATAGTTATACCAATTTCACAAAAGACGACGCCGAAGTCTTCGAAAATACCATCCCTATCAGTTTTACCATATTTTTCAAAAATACTTGAAAGATGGTTATGAATTTATATGGCAATTATCCAACTGGTGTAAAATAACAACCCCCTGTGATTTTCGTTACTGAACACCCGATTCCTGTAAATTTGGTACCAAAGGATCGCGTAGAGTTTCTTCTTCATTGTACCAAAATAAGTACTAACATCCCCATTATGACGTCACCATTAATGTCATATGGTTGAGGAAAGTACGAAAATACTTAATATAGGTGGCAAATTGATATTTCGTAAATTTAGCGACTCAAACACCTTATTATAGCTCTAAATGCTGTCAATTATATAAAACTAGCATTTTCCATCAAGTAGAGAAAAAACCCCATGAAAATCTGATTTTTCCTACGTTTTTGCGAAAAAATTGAATGGTTCACTGTGTGGCGTGTCGATTGAAATGGCAGTTTTGCTGACATGCGAACTTATGACGTCTGTGACGTAATGCTAAGCATGTTGTACTCATTTTGATCTCATGGAAAGAGAGGACCATAGCTATCTATTGGTATCAAAAATCCAAGTGTCTGTGATGTTCCTGTTGTTGTGTTAGGCATGCGGTACTTCTCTCCCGAAAGGGTGGTTACCACCCCCTATCCATCACTTTGGGATCACCCTGTTCATCTTACCTATACCCCCCGGTGGATGTTTTGTTTTTTGGATTAAAGGAGGGCGGAACTGTCAATTAACAATTGACATTAAATAATTTGGGCACCACAAAGGGGTTTTAGCACGCCGGGAAAAAACTGAGAGGGGGTGGTACCACCCCCTTCGGTAGCGGGGTTAACTGACTAAATGCGATGGTTTAAATATCATACAAGCGAACGATGTACTGAATGGGACATTCACCTTTCACTGAGTGATGATATTTCTACCGCGCGTACCGTCACACAAATTTAAAGCAGTTAATATGTGTTTAATATCACTCATACATACATTGGTATAACTTAATAACAATATTAACTTCACATTTCATTGTTCTCCATTTCTCTCTAAACGTCAAAAGTACATTTTCACTCTTTTAAGTGATACAGGGCCCCACTCTGAAAAGAGTCGAATTTCACACCTTTCAAAGAAATACTTTTTTGGCTCAAATTACTCTTTTATAATTAAACAAAATGATATCATTTTGTCAATTAGCAAGATAAAATTTGACCCAAAAAGTGTTCTTGAAAGTGTGGTGAATGTTCACTCTTTACAGAGGGGCCTTGTAGTCACCTCTAAAAGAGGAAATCCACTCTTTTGCATTTAGAGAGTTGATTTTTCCGTTACAACTTAAACAGTGGTTAGGTTCACCCTATAAATAATTCGGCGAGTCCGAGGCTTGGCGCATGCGTATTTTGGCGCAGTGCAGTGATGGCAAAAACGCACACGGAGATGGTGATTGTGATAAACCAATGAACTGCCTTGAATTTATGTATGAGTGATATAATAGTGAATGACTACTCATTAAAACTCGTTTGTTATTCCTCGGAAATAGTTGTTATTAGGACATCAAGCATCATGACAATAAGACGTTGTTTGGAAGTTTTGAGTTTCATTGGCCTCGTCATCTGTAGTTTTTCACCGCACAGTTATGGGCAGGAATCATGTGAGTAGAATTAAAGTACATTAATTGATAAATTTAAAAAAAACATATTTTGAGAATGACAAGGTTAAAATATAATATTCATTCACAGAAAAGATAAACATAGTGATTATTAAGAGGCTTTTTGCTGTATATGTTTTTCTTAACTAAAAAAAAATAATGAAACTCTTCATAGTGCAATAATAATAAATCAGTGTAAATGAGATATAGTCCCCTGGGCCATAGTACGGGCTCCCGAGACGACAGCGGAATAACGCGTGAAACTAATGTTGCGTGAAGAGTCAAATTAATCGAGTGGACTATTTTTACCGTTGTAGGTGGACTATCAGTTAGGCGGACATCTTAAGTGTTTGGACACGAAGATTTTTAAAAACTATAGACCCGTCTCCAATTTGAAATTTCTCGGGAAGACCATAGAGCGCATTGTTGCCTCACAATTAAACAATATTTATTATCAATAGCAATGACCACTCCGATAAGTTTCAATTTGCATACAAGGTAAAGGACAGCAATGAATCTGCTCTTCTACGTGTTCAAAATGACACCTTGTGCGCTATGGATGAGGGTTGTGTTACTGTTCTTTTAGATCTTAATGCGGCTGTTAACTTCGTTATATCATCGGTGTCCACGTTGTCGGTCGTATCTAAGGGATATATCTCATTATGTTCGTACTAGTCATGTTTTATCAAACCCTGTTAGTCATGATTTTTCTGTGCCACAGGGTTCAGTCCTTGGGCCATTGTAGTTTACAGTTTATACCTCCCCTGTCCACGACATCAATGTAAAACACGACCTTATCTACCATGTGTACGATGATGATACACAGTTATACCTTTCTTTTAAACCATACTCAAAAGGCCTGCGGACAGGGTATTAGACGTATTGAATGTTGTATTTCTGAAATTCGCTCTGGATGCATGCAATTTTCTTAAAACTTAACGATGATAAGACAACAACTCTCAAAATTCTCTATTCTCATGTAAATATTGGTTGAATCCAAATACTCATGTCAATAAGGCGATCGGCAATCTTGTTCATTTTTGATAGTTCAATGTCTCTCACCCTAATGTTTCAAAATTGTTTGTTCTACAAATTATTATATTCCCAACATTGCTAAAATTAGCAATATTTAAATTCTCAATCAGCTGAGCGAATCATTCACTCATTTGTTACCTTCTCGTTTAGATCTGGGTAATTCAATTTTGGTTGGTCTTCCACAAATTCAAATAAATCGTCTTCAACGGTTCAAAATATGCTTGCCAGGGTTATATCCAAATGTTAGAAAACATACATAATTTCTCCTATTTCTTTTGTGATTTGCTTGGCTTCAATAAAACTAGTAGAATTAATTAGGCATAGCCTTTTGTTTTTGATATATTCATGGCATTGCTCCTCCCTACAGAAACGTTTTTTTTTAAATTACAAACCTAGATTTTGAAATTAAAACTTAAAAAAAAATTAGTTTGATTGAACCTCGGTAATGTCATTCTTGGGCGATAGGTTTTTCTGGTGCAGTACCTCGTATTTGAATATAAACTTAAGTATATATAAAAAAGTTCTATCTAGAACCCTTGGACAATTTAAGAAAAATTTAAAAAAACACACTTGCGATTAGCTTTGTAAGCATTTTTGTTAAATGTATTTTGTGTACTGTAGCATTCTTGAAACACTTAGTGCCAACGGGGTTTTCACTCCCGTTAGTGCCCGGGGGGCCCAAGGGGGGGGGGGGGGTGGTCCATGGGACCCCTCTAAGTAAACCCTTTCCAGAGGGCATTTGCACGAAATTTATTACAAATGTGAAGAGTCTTAGATCTTAAGACAACCCCAAATCCAGCAATACTTTTTTTTTATTTGGTCTTGCAAATCAGTGGCACAAAACTGTTTTAAAAACACGGCGAAAATTGGGCTTGCATCAAATTATTTCTGTAAGACATCTATTCAGAAATACCCAAATCTACATATATTTAACAGAAATCCAGCATTTTTAGAGAATCCTGTATTTTACGGGTGTTGCAAAATAACGTCATTTCTCATAGAGTTTTACAGTAACTGTTTAGCAAAGTCCACGATGAACTTGTTTTGTTTAAGCACATTAAAGGGTTAATTAGTACATGTTTTTATAAGATGTAATATTTCTATGTAGAATACTTGATTGTGGTAGTGCTTGTGCCAAATGTGTATTCTTTTTAGTGAATTATTGCTAGCCTTCATGTATGTCATTTATCTGTTTCATATTAGCGCCTTGAGCAACTCGTTCTGGGGGAATATGTGCTCTCAATAAATTGTCATTATTATTGTCATCTATTATTACGTTAACCAGTTGTTGCACTAGTTGTGGATTTGACAATAGAATATCCGATGGACCGTAGTGTACATAATCGCTTTACAAATGGATTTTCACGATATTGTGATTGTCAAGTTTTAGTAAATAACCCAAATAAAAAAAATAAAAAAAATAAAAAAAATAAAAAGTTTTAAAATTTTTAAAAATCATTTTTTCGTGGTTCAGCGGTAACCCGATGGGCGAAGAAGAACCGGGGGGTCCAGTCTACAAATTTATGATAGGTTTTGTTCAGGTTTTAAAAAAAAGGCAAATATAAAAATACACACGCGCGGAAAAAAAAAAAGAAAGGAACTTTTAAAAAAAAAAAAAAAAAAAAAAACCAGAAAAGAGAAAATGAACCAACACCACGTGGGACGTAATTCATTAAATGACAAGAGGACGTGTAAACAAGCAGAATTTTGATTGGGATTGACTATCTGAAGGTCTTCAAAATGGCTTCGTGATAATTATATCGTGATGATACGTAAATAGAAATTATGAAGCTATTTTGATGAAGTCATCATAACTCTGGAACAATGCTTGGCATGATGACGAACAGACGGTCCTTGGTCGTCGTATGTTTTATTGCCGTGATTCATTGTGTTTTATGTACATTTATGGTCAGGAACATGTGTAAATAGAATATGTAGATTAGTATGTTACACAAGGGTTGGATTTTATTTTAGTGTAGGGCTATCTTTGATCGCCCATTTGAAGAAAACAGAGCAAAGAATTTATGTATGGAACTAAAAATAAAGGCAGAAAAGAAATTATTTTTAAGTGTTTTCATGGAACTACTTAAAGGATCAATATGTAATGTATTTTTAATTTATTTTTCCTCATCCACGACACTAGACTTACCTTCCGCAGTTTTAAATGCAAATCAGAAAGTTCACGGGTAAAATTCAAGAATGTCGTTGTTATGCAAGAGCTTTAGAATTTGCTAGCGATGGGATAGAAAACACCGGCCGTGCTGCACTTGCTATCAGTTCAATATTCGCAAAACATGGGACTTCTGATAGCAGATACAACACGAGCATAAAAATAGAAGAAAATGGACAAATACAAAACAAATCAAATGAGGACTTAGAAAAAAAAGATAAGAGAAAACTGAGGAAGAAACTGGTTCACCACCGTATCACATATAGCTTAAAATAAGGCACTGATGAAAGTGTGCAGTTAAATACGCCTTAAAATACCCCGGACCAAGTTAAACGTTTTAGACATGTTTAGCGATTTTCGGCTAAAATTTAAAACACGTTTAAAGTGAACCATGCTTTGAGGCACTTTGCGAATCTGTGCTTATTTTAGGAGCGTTTAAATTGCGATTAACCAGTGATTAGCGTTAAACATCGTTGAGAATACGGGCCAAATCTTTACCCTCTGTGTGAGAGATGAATCAAGTGGGGCATTCTTTAATACAACCAGAACAGGAGTACTCGGTTAATGATGCCAGCACGAATTGACATTGTTGCGACGGTAACGCGAGGAAGCAAGGAGGCTACAGCTTAACTATATTAGCCTTATTTGTCATACTTAAACTATTTGAAACCGATGCTTCAGTGCTGCGTTTTAGTTATTCCTGTTAGGAATAGGGGGCGTAGACGAAATAACAAGCGGCATAACAAATTCCGTAGTCCTCAAGGATAAGACAAAACCCGGTTGCAAAATTATTGATAAAGTATTAACATGACATAACCGTCGTGCCCCAAAAGAAAAACTTGCACATTTTCTTTAAATGTCTAAAATGCCACATCCATTCAATTCTTCTTTCATAATATTAGTGACCAATGGATATGCTAGAGACTTCAGCAAACCATAACTAAAGATATACAATGGGACTCGCTGGCGGAGCCATTGTTATAGGCCAGGTGTTATCACTCCACGATTTAGGGATGAATAACAAATACCCTCTTTCACAAAAACTAACCAGTGTACATTACAATATAGGTCGTGACCCTAGTTTCTTCTAGAAAGTGCGGTAAATTGAATACAAAAGAGTTAGTTAAAGCAATAAGTGCACAAGTTGTTAGGTTCAAAGCTTGCCCGCAACCATTCTGGCATGATGTTGTTTGTCTTTATTCCTGTTTCGAATAAATGATGTGAAAAACATGTGACAAAAAGTTAATTGAAACCGCATTAGAAGATCAAGATGTATTATTTGCGAATGAGGATAAGTATTTTTCGCATTACGTCATTAAAAAAAAACTTCGTATAAATCGGAGAGGTGGTAACACCCTGAGTTTTTTCAACCGTGAGACAATATAACAATGGTCCAGCCTGCACTCCCAGATGAAAGTGAAGTGTTTTTCTACACCGCCAACCGAACCGGTTAAATTGAATAAGCTTTAGCTCCATTGTTTGCTGAAGTCTAGTGTATCTATTGGTCACTGATATTGGGAAAAATAAAGCGACAGTGACATTTTATCATTCAAGAAAAGTTCCAGTTGTATTGGCCGCCGCAACAGATGTTATATGACTTTTAATAATTATTATGAAATTACACTTGGTTTCCCCTAGGCCCTCGATGGGACAACAAAAAACAGCATAGAAGGGAATTCCCTATAGTCTAATGTACCTAGTACCTGTAATGCTTAATAATTTCCTGTGAAATAAACAACAATCATAGGAAACCCAAACCTATCAAAAACAGTGCTACTTAAAATTTACGTGTGCCACGGTTATCATGCTTTAATTAGATTCTGGGGGCGGGGTTGATTCAGTCACCCATTGTTGTTTTAAGGAATGGGTCAAAGATAATGAAAATTAAGGGAACAATTAGAGCAATAGCTAAATCGTCCAGGAATAGATCGTCCAGGAATAAAATCAATATATCATACCGGTGAGTTCGTTAAACTTGTGAAATTACCAACTTACGTTTATTTCCCTCTCATAAAATTTGGAAAATAAAAATTCTCAAAATTAAGAAAAGTGGGGGCTCTTTGACCCTTATCTCCGTAAGTAAGCATTAACATAATACAAACTATAACCTTTTAGGAGTCTCTTACCTCAGGCAAGAACTTGCAAATATTTAAACATAATCAGATTTAACTTTTATGTTGACCCCTGTACAAATTGAAAATTGACCTTTTTACCATTTTAGCCATTTTTTTACATTATACTCCGAAACCAATGATAGTAGGGTGGTACAATATACATTTTTGGAATCCTTCTGATTAGATGGACAATATGCATACATTTCAACATGATTGGGGAATTTTAAAAAGTTTGGACCCCCCCTGTGTAAAAGTAACTTAAATTGCCCCTATTGAAAAAGTGATACCACAATTTGAGGAGTACTACACTACCTAGCATTGATGTAGAGGGTCCATATAACTACAAAAGGTGTCCCCTTTTCGTAGTGGGAGGTAAACGAACTCCTTAAATAAGGCCCATGATATTCTGCTCCTTCTTACGGGAAGAACATTCGCATCCCGGGTTGCCCGTGTAGAGACATGCCACCCATACACGCCACAACTCAAACAGTGAGCTCACGAATAATTACATTGATGCTTGTAGTCTGCTAGTCGCTTATCCACATTTCAATGGGAACATTTTTTTTAAATGACGGTGTAAAAGGAGAAGATCGGTCTGGTCCCCCAAGTGAAACTTTGCTCCGGTACGCTAAACATGCAAAACTTTGTTAAAAAGCTTCTAGGTAATCTTTCTCCACCCCTTTCTTGTCATTTTAGCGAACAAATTGTGAAGATAGCACCTTCACCAGGGTTAGGGTATGCACTAAAAGTCGAGGGTAAGGGGTGGTTTGCCATCAAAGGATATTTTTAGGTGCATTTTCAGTTGCAAATTGGATTGTCTGTGGAAAAATGTCAATTTTGCCGACTTGCGGGGACTTGATGACGTCTTGTGACGCCATACTGGTAGTTGGAATAATCTTGGTATAAATGGATAAAGGAGGATGACCGTAGTTATCCACTGGTAGCAAAATCATACGCATCAAGTGCCTAGATGATTTACTGATTATACAATGAATGTATCCCACTGTAAAATAAATACTAGAAAAGACCACGATCACCTTGGATAACTAAGGGATCAACAATGTATCATAAGGAAAAACCATTTGTATAAAACTTGTCTTCAATCAAAACTCTAAATTCCATGGATAATTACAATACTTAATTCGTAAATCCAAGCGCAAAATATACTTAACAGATTTACAATTGGAACAAAATAAATGAAAAATCGTGGAAAACGATTAAATGATATCATGCACGAGGTCTAAAGCCAATCTACCCAGAGTAAGTTTGGAATGGTGGCTGGGTAAAGTAGTGTTTAATCCCCAGGACTAATCAAATGAATTTAAAAATAAATTCTTTGTAATGTTGACCCGAATCTGGCCTCCAAAGTTCAGAATACGGGTGAAGACTATCATGATACCTCAATGATCTCATCGATCTCATGTAGGGATTTGAAAACAAGTTGGTGCAAAGAGATATAGATATTTGAAAAATGTATTTAAGCCAAGAGTGCTGGGATGATTAATATTGTAAATGATGGTAAAGGAGTCGTAAATGATATTTAAGTTATCAATATCAACAAGAGTCGTCCCAGAAAAAAATGCGAAGTTATACCATATTTAAAAAAAACGACGGCGCCGAAGTCTTCTAAAATACATCGGTATCATGTTTACCATGTTTTTCAAAAATCCTTGAAGATTAGTTTTTGAATTTATATGACAATTATCAACTGGGTGATTAAAATAAATAAGGCAGTTGAAAGTATGAAGCCAAAATAATTTGGACTTATCAAAAGCATGGACCACAGGATCAGGATATTCTTACTATAAACCGAACACTATGGGTTCGTGGGGTGGTTATACTGTTTAAAAAAATACTTTAAACGATAGAAAAAAGTATGTACATTATCAGTTATGTTAATCTAAACTTAAAAGGACATATGGCTTGAAAAAAATGTACATAATGAAAAGGACCCTTACGAATTCACTGATATTATGAAAGAGAAATTAATTTTTAAGAAAATGTGCAAGTTTTTATTTGGGCAACAGACGGTTATTTATGTAACTGTTAATAATTTATCAATAATATTACACGGGTTTTGTCTTATCCCTTTGAAGGGACTACGGAATTTTTATGCAGCTTGTATTTGGGCTACGCCAATAATCCTAAGACTATATGTCCAGAGGGTTAAGGACCCTTCTGGAGCAAATCGTGACTTGTGATTAGAAGTATAACCTTAGGCACACAGTTAATATGTTAGACCATAACTAACCATTTCAAGAACGGGACCCCAAGCTGCGGATTCGACCCTGTGGCTGACCATGGTGGTCAATTTTTTCAAAATGGCCGCCATTTTATTTTCAAAGTCTTATAATCTCTGCAATAACACCGATTAGGAACTTTATTTTTGGTCTTATACCGAGGTTTTCAGGTCAAGGAACTCCAAAAATTAACTTATCTTTGTGATATCTGGGTGCAACCATTTTATTTTCCAATATGGCGCCAATTTGCACAAAAAATCGGCCACTTTTCCTATATTTTTCGGTTAAAAATGATATTAGCCTGCTTTTTGTGTTCGTATATCTATGTTTTTCAAGGACCAAACAGATACCAAATTACCAATAATTATAATCTACAATATCTTGTATCCGTCCGTTCCTCTAACAACAATGGCCGACATTATGAGTTTTTAGAAATTGCCATTGCCCGTAAACGGAAACACCCTATTATCAAACCCTTCCCGTTAGTTGTTTAGGCATTTGTTACATGCCATCTTTAATTCTTAAAAAGAGTCCTGTGATTAGTGACATTGAATTTAAAGAACTAGCCCTGGAAAGTGCTATAGTCAAATGATCTTGGGCCTGGTGGCGTCACCTATTTACACCTAGGCTAAAAATCAACGTGATAAGAATATAAGGCAGCTGATTGGATCATAAGAGTACAGTGAAGTCATGGTGACGTCCCCACAGCGTGAACTATTGAAAGTGCGCCTTCTGTCGGTTGCTATTTTTTTAATGAATTTACTAATGACAGACTATATGAGTAAGGTTTGTTCAAACCCAATTTTTAACATTACAAAACAATTACATAATCCATTAAAAGTATATTATATAACTAGAAAGGTACGAGTACATTAAATAACTAGAACCAGCTTTCGACCAATTGTACATTTCCGTAAATCAAATAATGACAGGGTGTCCCAGAAAGAATTACACCCAACTATTGGTGACCATAACTTCAAAAGTTTTTTTTTAATTGATAAATTTAAAGAGAATTCTTAAACCACAATTATTCTCAAATTTTAATGTAAACAGCACTCGATTCGATTCGTTCAGTGGTTTGAAGAACTAAGAGATTTTGTAACACATGTAAATGGACACTTCCTTCCAAGGTTTGTAATAAAGGGAGTCAGACAGAACCAGGCGAGAAATAACCATAATTCTTAAAATTTTCAGGTCTAAGTGTTTGATACGTTAAAGCTCGATTGTGGATGTGTGGCACATTGTTAAGTCTGCCAACTTTGTCTGGATTTAGACGAAGACTCCCTCTGATGGCCTAGTCATGTTCTGTAAAGTTCGGGAGGTTCTTCGCCTTCCACAGCGACTCTTGTTCAAATTTTGATTGTACCCGTTTCACGGGTTAACTTCTGAACATTGTTCAAGATGTTCTTATTGCAAGGGGAATTTCTGTGGAAGTTTAATCTAAATCTGCCGACAAGAGAATGTTATGACCAGTTTGGCATATCTGAAAACACAAATGACCATTGTTTTTTAATTTTTTTTGGGGGGGGGGGCGACAAAATGTTTACCAACCATCTTGTCTCGTGCCAGAACTTCATATAACACTAGTATAGATTAAAAACGCGGGAAATTGAATTGCACTCAATACTGCTTTTATTAAATGTAGAATCCCCATCTATTGGAATAAGATGTCTAATTTGACTAAAATACTATTGTGAATAATGTTATTTCAGTGTTATCCCACCTGTTAAAGTATTGATAAACTTTCAATTCATTCCATGCAGTTCCACCCCCCCCTAGTTGCAACTAACCTATTTCACAGTTTCTACAGAATTTTATTGGTGTTGTTTCTAATAAAGATGATATTCTTGTTTTTTCGGTTTTTCTTTTTCTTGTTGGATTTTTGTTATAATTTGCCATGTATTGTTATAATAAAACGAACAAAATGGCATTGAACTCACAAAATTAAAGAAAAGAAGACCGGTTTGGGGGGGAATGAAAAGAAGACCAGCTGAACAGATAACACGGGTAATCAGCGGTAGTTAAACCAAATCTGCATTATTGTGAGCAAACTTGGAAGGAACCGTCCACTGACATGGGTACTTTAATCGCTTATTTCTTCAAACTACTGAACCAAATCGAGTGAGTTTACATTAAAAATGTTAAAAAGTAATTGTGGTTTAAGATCTTTTTAAAGTTCTCAATGTGATACTTACTTTGAAGTTATGGTCGCCTCCTATAGTTAGGGTGTAATTCTCTGAGACACCCTGTATGATCCCTAGCCACATTACTAATATAAATTTTAGACTTATGTGTATATGAAGCATTAAAACTTGAATTCAAAATATCAAAAAATCCACACATAGAGTATAATCAAGAGGATGATTAGAACGTTACTCTCTCAAAAAATTCATTGTAACTAAATAAATCAGGATACAGTGGCAAGAATGGTAAAATATATTTAAAGTTACATAAAATAACTATAGGACCAGTCATGGTAAATATTTTATGGACATAGTTTAAAAAACACATAACATACTTCAATCGTACGAAATTAAATATAAATTAATCTATTCATGAATCGTACTTCGTTTTAAAACCGAGGTAGAAGATTTTACTTCTGAAGGTTTAGGCAAATGGTAGGCCTAGGCTTAATATAAACATAGAATTATGTCTAAACCGAGAATCTGAATGGTATATATCATCATCATCATATCATCATCATCATCATCATCATCCATAATCCTCGGATGCGGAGCAGGCGCTTACAAGATTTATCCATGCCATCTATTTGGCAATGGTATATAATGGTATATGAAATATCTTTAAAGTGAAAATAGAATAAACAAATGGCCCCGGCCATAGTTAAAAATATTTTAATTTACACAGTTTAAAACACATACTTCAATCGTAAACTTAAATATAAAGGAAAGATATTTCAGTCCTGAATAGTATTCTTTTAAAACCGAGGTAGGAGATTTACTTCTGCATTTAGGCAAACTTGTAGGCCTAAGCTTAATATAAAAATAAAATTCTGTATCTAAACAGAGAATCTGAATGGTAAAATAGTTAAAGTTACATTAAAATAACTAATGGACCAGCCATAGTTAAAATAGGTTTATTTTTTTTATTTTTTTTAATAATATTATTATACTGTTACATAAAAAATGAATTATAAAAGTAATCTATTTTCAGATAGTACTTCTTTCAAAACCGAGGGTTGGAGATTTTACTTCTGCAGGTTTAGGCAAACTTGTAGGCCTAAGCTTAATATAAAAATAGATTATGTCTAAACAGAGAAATCTGAATGGTAAAATAATTTAAAGTTACATTAAAATAACTAATGGAACCCGCAATACTTAATATTTTATTTACGCAGTTTTATAAACCACATACTTCAATCGTTACATAAATTAAATATAAAGTAATCTATTTCCCGAATAAGTACCTAATTTAAAAGGGAAGGAGATTTACTTCTGGTAGGTTAGGGCAATATAATACACTTATCTTGTATGCAGTACACTTCTTATCTCTATACCTTAAAATCACACTGTGAAACATTCAAGTTGTTGTGGAAATATCCAAGTTCATTCACGTCCCCCACACTTGCGCGTGTTGTGCGCATCACGCCTGTCTTCTGACCTTTATACTCTGTCCAGCTCGGAAGTACGAAGTAGCGACGCGGGAGTATACATTATGCTGACTTTCAGCGAGCGCGTACGCAAAGCACAAGCGCACTACAACTGAAATACGACACTGGGTATACGCGCGGTCGTCACTTCCTACTTCAGACAATACAAAGGTCACGTGATGATTGTGCGACAGGATTCACCAGCAGGTTGAAGGAGTCATCCACAATCTCGCCAAAAGTGTTGGAAAAGTTATAGGCCGACTTAAAAATGCCCCCTCTCCCCCCTAGGCAACAATTGTGAATCCTGAAATTTTGTTCTTGCCACCTACAAGAACCCCAACATTGTTGGTGGGGATAGGGAGGCGTGGCATGGATAGAGAAATGCTCCAAGCCTCCCCAACCAAGTTGACATGATTCCTATATATCTCTTTAAGAGGAAATACGGCAAACAATCGGGCCGGGGCAAAAAGAGCAGTCATGTTCCAATACATTTGGGCTAAGATGCAGTTCTCTTCCACGAGCATGGATGGCTTCCCAAGCCCATCACAAAGTCTGCGGACTTGGTAACTCTGGTTGTTTAATTATGCCTTGACCCAGAATGACCTGCCACATACCCTACTGCAACAGATGCTTGGCTAGTGCGTCTTGTGTTGGTGGGTTGTTTTCAATTTTCTATACCATTCTGAGTAAATAGCCTCCGCTTTCACATTAGTGCTGACTTTCAGGAATACACGGTGATACATGATCACTACTAAACTCTCAATAATGGGAAGAAATTTCGGACATATCGTTGTAGTCCTCCTTCGACATAGGCCTCAATTTTGGTACACATTTTCTGTGAAATATCTTTGTTATTTAATGCCTTTTTAATGTGCAATATATTGTATGTACATACATACATGTACTACACTATAAATGCAACCACTATACTAATGCTAAATAGTTATAAAAGTGATGAAAGTCTACTTACATTAACAACACTGGAATGTTGGATTAATAACATATGGTACCGACACAAAGCAAGTTCCATCTCATATTTTGAACAAAGATATATAGTGTAATGGTAGCCTATTCGAAAAACCAACATGGCGGACCCCAGATATCAAAACCGTAATATTATATTTAGATTCTATGACTCTTAAAACACCAGGTATAGACACAAAAATCAATCAATATTATTATTTCAAATAAAAGTTATAAAGAGATATGTCAATTTTGGTGGCAGTGGCGGCCCTATGGGAAACAAAATGGCGGACACAAGGATATTTAAAATATTACTGTCATGTTTTGGATTCTTGACCTTGTAAACATTAGAAACAAAATCAAATTCGTATCGGTGTTATTAACGGAGATATGAGACTTTGAGACTTAAAATAAGAATGGCGGCCATTTTGAAAAAATGACCGCCAGGTCACCACGGTCGAATCAAGCTGGTGTCCAGTTTGCATTGTGAGTTATGGTGCATATGAAGTGTGTGCCAAAAGTGTTACATTTATATCACAAAGTGCACAATTTTGATATCCTCTGGACTATATGTGTTATCATTGTGACCACCTTCCCGCACCCACCCGCACAAATCGCCACTGCATCCACTAGTAGATGAAATATTTTTTAGTGGAAAAAAGTAAAAACAAATTGCTATAAAAAAATTTTAAATATTAGCTTCTTCGGTAGACAAGGATGTATATTAATTTTTTTTTTTTTGTAATTTATTAACATTGTTGGGAAATGTAACACCCAGCATATTAACTGCTCGTCTAATTTCCAATCTAAAGGCAGGTGAGAACCAATTCATGTTTTTGTCACGTCCTTGCTTTGAAAAATCTGCCTTCAAACGGTTTTTAAATATCGTCGTGGGGCAAGGGAAAAACCTCATAGTCATTTGATAAGGTCAAAGCAAAAACCCTCATTGGTGCAACTTCGGTAACATGGAAAAACCCCAACCTATTGTATCCAGTGTTAGGCAAATAAGTGGTGAAAAATGCTTAGCGTGATGTTAAAGAAGTACGTAAGATCTTTTTAAGTATTTGCGATACTGCAAAACGACAATAACGTCTTACAGGTCGTTTTGTCAGCGTTACCGAAAATGCACATATGAGGTTTTGACCTTAAGGTCAAAATGCACATTTATTGAGGTTTTTCCTCTCCAACGATGATTATGTGTTGATTATGTTAATGCATTTTGTTGACGTGTAAAGAACTTTGGGGTTCTTCAACCATGAGTATCCCCAATCAGATTGGTACTATCTATAAAACGTTAGGTTAGACACCACTAACCTGGCTGCCGTAAGGATCAAAAACTTTGGGTGGACTACTTCTTGCATGGCATCTGGAAAAAAGTGCTTTACACATGTC
This sequence comes from Ophioderma brevispina, assembly GCA_023653785.1. Classification (NCBI taxonomy): domain Eukaryota; kingdom Metazoa; phylum Echinodermata; class Ophiuroidea; order Amphilepidida; family Ophiodermatidae; genus Ophioderma; species Ophioderma brevispina. The sequence goes on along the minus strand of JAMKCH010004960.1, from coordinate 46,624 downwards.
TGGAAATGCAATAGTTATATTAAGAAATTGATGAAATTTCATGAATGACATGGTAGACTAGTATTGTTTCTCAAACTAACGGAATTGGCAGGATTTGAGGAAAAATACTCCGCGGGTCATCAATTTTACATCGATTTGCAAAATTACTAGCTTTGGCGATATAGAGAATATTGGGTTCCGGTCTGACATCGGCCCCCCCCGGGCAAGTTTGGTGATTCGTAACTCAAAAATTTCTCGGTCTCATATTTCAAAAAATTTGGTTATTGTTGATTTCTAGCTTGTACTTTGGGGTGGTGAGTGGTGAAGGTGATTGTGGTTGGTTTTTCCTCTGTGAGAGTTTTAAATGTGAAAGAAACATCTCAAAGTTGCCATTTTTCCCATAGGACTACTGTGTATTAACGTGAGTTTGGTGTGTAACCTATATTAATTTTCGTAGAACTTATGGCGTATTCGTCATGTTCGTAGGTTACCACCAATTTGATGTTTTCAAACCTGCTTCTACGATCTTGCGTCTGCTGAGCCGCATGACTATTCAACTCATTAATGACAGTGCCAATTCATCTTCTTCTTGTTCTTCGTCTTCTCTTTATATTCTTATTATATTGCTATCCTGTGCCTTAGGAGGAAATTGGTTTTGTTATTCACTCATTACGGCGTTAGGCCGAAAAATATATCCCCCGACAACAACCTCCTTTGTATTGCTGTTTATTCAATTTGGATAACAAAACAATATCCAATATTAATTTATGCAATGACGGATAATTTACTAGAATAGCAAGGGTATGAAATTAATTTAATTTAAAATAACTATATAGAAGCCTATAAAACCTAAAGAATATTTAAACCTTACCCTAACATCATTTTAGAGTTACTTAGCTTATTGTTTTCTTACAGAACAACATTGTCCATTTTTTATTGCTTTAATTATCGAAGCCTTCTACCGTGTGGTGGATTTCATCTAAAATCCTTCGAAAAAATGATTTTATAATGCATGGCCCCCTAGGAGCCCCATCCCTTATGCACTGATGAAAGTGCAAATCCTAATGCAGTTAATTAGATAGGAAACACGATGCTTGGAAAATCCCATACCAAAGGGTCAATCTTCCATTCCTTTTTTATATTTATTTATAACATAGAACGCTTGCTTTTAGTTGTTGACCTCGTGCTGTTTTATACTATTTTCGTAGCCAATTTTACGTACGAATTTCGACTTGTTAATGGACGCACTGAATATGAAGGGAGATTGGAAGTACGTCGCAATGGAGGACCATGGGGAACAATATCTGGTACTGGTTGGACGTCGAGGCAAGCTTCAGTTGCATGTCGTTCTCTTGGATACTCGGGATCTACCTTATCTCCAGAGATGAGTTCATTGAGGTTTGGAGTGGGTACAGGTCCAGTGCATTTATCTGTGACGACGTGTTTCGGGAACGAGACTTCCGTTCTTGAATGTGAACACACCGAATGGGATTCCACCGAGTCACATGTTGCTGATATTGCAATACATTGCCTTCCCGGTGAGTTTTTGAAATTGAATTGCCTTTTACTATACACACTCATTTTTCATTTTTTTTTTCCGCCATAAGATAGCACGAGGCAACCAGATGATTTTGTATGAATTGTACACACTTATCCCTGATTTATACATTTTATCGCTGACTATCCCTTTAAAATATTGCCTAATTCAACATAAACTCTGCACGTTAATTTCTTAATGTAAACGTGTTTCAAATATGCTTCATATATTATTTCAGCCATTAATATCCCACCATGCTGTACGTAACAAGTTATTTGGGGATTCCAAAAATAACTAAAACCTTTTCAATACCTGGTTTGTTAGTGAGGATACATGAGTAGTAACCAACATTACTATTTGTGCATGTAAAGTAAAACACTTTAAGATGTACTATTTGGTCTAACTTTATGGTAGATCCTTCCCCTTTTTACAATATTATATGATTTTAAACAAGCTCATGACCTCAAAAGTTAAAAGATGCACTTTGTGATCCTATGTTTTTATGGTTGATCAGAAAAATTCTTGAGAAAAATTTGTTTCCAAAATTGCAGTTGATTCTGACGGTGCAATTTGACTTTACAAACAGAAGTTCGTATCATGGTGCATTTGTGTTGTAATTTCTGTCACTACGGACGTACAGAAAATGAAAGGTTACGAATTTCTGCCAGAGTTTATCGAATCTGCAGGCACAAATTTTAGGGGAAGCGCAAGGCTGTGGATCATGAATGCCCTTTTGAAACTTTATCCCATCCCATCACGATTTTTTTTTATGAATGCCGATAAGTGCCGGCTTGGCTTTTAGTGATAAATGGCGTCGCCGATCAGCGCCGGTTGTACACTTCCACTGCCGATACGTGTCGGATAGGCATTTACCCGCAGCAGCCTCCCCAATTGCGACCGCCGATTCATGGCAGATTTGCATATACCAGTCAAGGAATCACAAAATAAAATGAATGCCGATGATCGCCGGCTGAGCGTTTTACCTCAGAAAAAAATAAAACAATTTTGAAACTGACGATGTTGATTCCAATATTCTAACATGAACTCAAAAAGGGGTAGGTTCAAACTTTACCCAGAAACTGAATCTTCTCGAAATGAAGAAGACGAATCCGAAAAAAAGATGCTTAAGCCTCTAAAACGGAAGAAGAAAATAATGAGGTATCGAATGAAGATGAGTCTGCAACCTGTCTCAATAAAGTGGTACAATCAAAACCTTTTGAAATATAAGCATGTACGAATCACCTTTTGTTTTCTTTTCAAGTTATTTCTGTGGACAAATAAAAGGTAGTGAATCTATTGCGTGTCTAATCTATATGAAATCACTACAATTCACAGAAAATATGGATGACTCGAAATCTCTCGTTGCACCTTTAAGTGCTTCAATGTGTATATAGGAGGGGCCTAGACAAATATTGTGCAGGGGTAATTTTTTTTTAAATTGATCCAATCGTGTTTAAATGTATACCACGTTATTTGTCTAACCATAAGGATTCAGAAAAGGTATAGTTTGTACTATCTACAGCCTAAAGATTCAGAGTTATAGGCGGGAAAGAGTGGCCTAGCGGTTAGGGTGCTTGCCTGTGGCGCAAATTTACCAAAAAATCCCGGGTTCGAATCCTGGTGGGTCACTTTCTGGGATTTATTCGTGTGCTCAATTCTGGATTTAATCTGTATACGAGCTATTGATTAAATACAGATGACGCTCTCCTCCAAGGTTCACTTGGAATTTGGCAAACGAACATGAAAGCATCCCGTCTTCGGAGGGACATTAAGCCGTCGGTTCCGGCACAGAGAGTCCATCTGTACTGTACATCGCAATCATGTCCCGAATAAAGTAGAGTGTAAGCCCCTGACTGTTCCCAATCCGCCCCCGGCTTCAAAAGCGGGCCATGTTTAGGAGTCGTCCTTCTCATGATACACGCGGCTCCGGTTCAGCTACTCAGTTGAAAATAAATCCTGACACCACCGACAAGCAATTACCATGAACTTTTGAAAGCACGCTAAAAGAAGGCTAAACACAAACTAATCAATAAAAAGGCCATTTGATTTGTACATGGGTCAAACGTTAAAGTTGCTCCGATTTTGGATACAACTGGTGCATTATATTGGTGGAGCTCATATAATTAAAATAAGGAATAGTTTTGGAGGTCTCCAATGCTTAAGGTACCAAGTAGAGGGATCAATGTCCAGGCCCCTTGAATGCAATGGACGTTTAACTTCTGTGCCCCCTACCTCGCTGAAATAGACCCTGCCCACAAACAAAACTCTCTATTGAAGCCTGTATAGAAGATTCAAGTGACAAGTCACCGACACTAGTCACCGACGGCAATTCGCGCATGTGGTACATTCCTACTGACCTCAAGTTCCAATGGCAACCGCGTTGCCAATATACCAGCGAACCGAATGCAGTATCTATGTTACATTGTACGGTTCATGCAAAACCAGCTTGTCGTGCCACAAACACGGTTCCGCGTATAATTATGACAGCAAGCATACTCATTGCATTCCCAGTTTCAAACTTGGTTCCACTGCGGAAAATGCCATGCTATTTGCTTGTCCACCTTAGTAAAATAAATGTCACCTTGCATGATGACACTGTGGTCAGAATGATCTAAATAATACCGACACAGATAGTACATTTCACTATTCACTTAATAACTCGCGCAATAATCTACGATTATTTAGTAGTACTTTTCCAACCCTCATTTCGGGATTGACCATGGCGCAACTTCTAACCCAAACAACACAACACCTCCACCAACGGAATGCTTATTTAATTCTGTTTTCAGCTTCCGAAGCCGAGACCATACCGTATTTTCCCATTAGCATTGCGCATATAATTTTGGCCACCGAGTTATAAACAGTCTCTCGATCGTCATGAACACACATTACCGAATTTCCGAAATCTCCCTAAGCTGTATAACAAATATGACGGCACATCCTTAATGAAGTAATGAGCGCGCTCTCATTTGTATCGTATACGCAGAAGTGTTTTCGTGCTGCCGTGGCTTATTTCCCATGCGTCACATAACAAGTCAGGGTTAGTTCTACATCAAAGATTGGAATAGCGACATCAAAATGCGATATTTTTAAAAAAAAAAAAAAGCTATTAGCATAAAATGCACAAATGTGCACAACAGAAAATTAGGCAATGCATATTAAAATGTGGGCAAAATATTTAGTCTGTTAAAATGTCGCGAGAACAAATCAAAATGTTGGATCCTTGTGGACCCCCCCCCCCCTTATACACCATAAGTGTGAATGGGGTCTATCAACCAACCCCTGTGACTCCAACCCGCTAGGTTCGGCCCTGTTTACCGTATTTTTCGTGTATTCCCTTTAAAGTGAAGGAGGAGATTTTTTTGAAACACGAATTTTGCCTTGGTTACGGGGGGAAAATACCGCGCCTAAACCGCACTTCTTTGCTTTGATCGTTAGATTTTCATCTAGGGGACGTTAAGGATAAAACGACAGTAAGAGATAACTTCAAAAACTAACGCACATTATTAGTATTTAAAAATCTGCCATTTATAATGGTCAGGGCTAGTCTATTTACAATTATTGGATTTTAAGATATTACTGGCACCGATTTCCTACTATACTTTCCAAGATTGTTTGATTGTTCAAATTTGATTTGTTTCAAAGTTTCGTCGAAGCTATCTGTTTTTGTCGTCGAAGCTTTTCCCTCTTTTTTGTCACAAGAAAGCTTAAGCAGTTCGTAACATTTTTTTTAGCGTGAGTAGTAATATTCTTAAATTGAAGCTCTTTGAAAATTTCATCTACTTTTAACTTTTGTACTTTGAAAGTGAGTCGAAGTTGCCCTTTTTGTCTACCACATGATAGCTTAACGCAGTTCATAACCTTTTGTTTTCAAAGTGGCGTTTTTTGTTATGAAGTGCGTGTCAACAGCGTGTTCCGTCTGATGGCTTTCCTCCGAGGGAATGCTTTGCTCCTGAAACGGGGAATATTGCCTTACCGGGATACCAGTATCCGGGCCTTACCGGGCGTGTTGATCGGTTTCCATGGATGCGGCCATATGTTTGAGTATTTACTTTGCAGCATTCATCGCGTGCTGCTTCGCTGATTCCCGATGACCCGAAATCTTTACGCAATGAAGAAACAACCACGAACTGAGAATTTTCTCGAGCCAGAAAAATGTGAATAGGATTATCCTCGGAAGGGCCACTTGAGAGAATATGAATAACAATTGCAATTATGGGGCGGCAGATAGATCGTTCAAACATGTCAAACGTCAAGTGGGTCGTTGTGGTTCCTTCTTTATCTCTTTCTTCCATGCTATATATGTTAGACAGGTATCTATTTCCATTCTGTTCGTATTTAGCCACAAATCTTATGTTTTGACTAGAAACGGCAACACAACAACTGTGAACATCCGAGGTTTGTTGGGATAACGTCAATATGACGCCAAAATTGACGACAAAATATTATGATATCGACTCGTTTTTTTCCTTCAATTCAGCAAATCAAACCCTGAAACTACGTTTGAGAATGTTTGACATGGAAAGCGGCAATAACACTGGATACGTTGAAGTGTATGACGGAGTATCTAAATGGGGTGGCATTTGCGGTAAATGGTGGGGATACCAACAATCCGACGTAGCCTGTCGACAGCTTGGCTTCTCATCAGGCTTACTTGGCTTTACCGCTGAAACACCTGCAAACTTTGACTATTTTCTCGACTTAGTCAGGTGTGACATTAACTTCAGGTCTTTCACAACGCTGGAAGAATGTACCTTTAATACATGGTACCATTCAACATGCTTGATGAAGGCAGCAGCTGTTCTTTGCGCAAGTAAGTGTTAAGGTTTTTCTATGTATGATGTGTAGGTTTGTAAGGTATAATGATATCTATCCCAGATGGAACATTGCTTAAACAATTTTAAGTATGTATGATCTTGTGCACTTCCGTTAGCGTGTGGGGGCTCATGTGGACATCTGAAAACTACTTTGGTCGTTGGATTTACCAAACCTCTGGTCACTGATGGGGTATATCAACACGACCCCTATAACAGGGAAAAAATGAAGATCGTTTGTAACCGATCAAAAAAATGGGGGGGGGGGGGGGGGGGGGGGGTTTTTGGGTCAAAAACGTTTTTGTGTGTGTGGTGTGTTGTTGCACAAAATTCTCACCGAAAATGAAAAACGACTTTCCCAAAGACTGTTTCCCGACAAAAAAAAAATCTGTTCGAAAAAAATGGGGGCACTTTTTTCTCTTAAAAGGCTCCAGGAATGAGATATAAACCAACTCTAAATCTTTTAGGGACATTCCATTCCAATAAAAAGGGCCAGAAAAAGAATACACTAACCAGTGACACATTAGTGAAACTACTTGAGTTTCAGTCTGTGTCAGAATAGATTCACACCAGTCCCTGGAATTTTCTATTACTCTCTCAAATCCATAGCACCCAAGTGATGTCCTCACAACCCAAAGATTTAAGCTTTCCATCCCTTCCTTTTAGCATTGACACAAACCACGATCAATTCGATTTGCTTTCTGGGACCCTTTAGTCTTAATAACCCATGTTTTTGTACAGTTCATTCTGGATCTGGATTTATACTCCCTTCAGCGGGGTCCGCATCACACTAGAGTTTTTGACCATGAACTACACTGGGAGTGGGTTTGAATTGGTTGTTAAGTGGTCGTGAAGTCTCGCCTTAAAGATAGTCGTGATGGAGGTCCAAGTATGTTCTGTGGCCCGTTCATTCCATGTCGTGTATCCAAGGAAAAACTGGTTCCTAAATTAGATTTTGCTTGATGTTTTTCCCTTTTTGATAACTAAGAGGGATTAGTACTATGTGAGTTGCCCGTTGAGGTTTAGATAGTTACGCAGTCCTATCAACAAGATTATATGCGAAATCTTTCTTGTTTACATGATTACAAAGACGGATCTTTTCGCTGGGTATCTGAGTGAATTTATCATTGAAGTGACACTAGAATCTCTAAAATAGTCATTGAGACACATTCTAGCAGCTGTTCTTTGAACATGTCGAGTTGATGACGTCTGTTTAGTAATTGGTGACCTCAGGCACAGAACCATCTTCTAACTTGGTTGAACAAGTGACAGGTATAGTCTTGACTTAACATCCACAGAACAAGATCTAAAATTTCTGCGAATTTCTGCAGTTCGAAAATCTGAAAAATCAAATCACCTTTTGAGAAGCTTTCTACCAGCGGATTGTTTTGTTTTCCCCGCTTAACTTTCATCACCCTTCCGCTCTAAAGTCGTGCCAAGTTCATGGCGCGCTTGCCCTCTGATGATAAATTTACGTCACTACACACTCATGTCAGAATCGCTAAGCGGTGACCAAAGTGTCAAAGCGTCAAGCCATAAATCGATCTCCCTGTGCCGCTTGGGCTCCCGCTTTGCCCAAAAACAACGGAAAATCCGTAGTGACTTGACATTGAATTAACTCTGGAGTCGTACCGCTCATGACGTATTTCCAGCGATAGCACCGCTGATAAATACTCAATAGCGGCTACACAAGCGGCTTCCGCTGTGCGCAAGCGGCCATACCCTAGGTAATTACCTTAAGGCTGACTCAGCTAGAGATTTCCCGGAGAGGGCGCCCTCTATTTCAAACAAATCGTGTTTTTTGTATCTACATAATGCTTGTCTATATAATAATCACTGTGTGAAATACAAAGCCCAAATCGAAGTTAATATCGCGGACCCATGTGGCATGAATTTGTCCCCTGTAGCCACAGTCCCTTGAGACATTAAGTTCTGGTTTTAATAGACCGGTGATTGCAAAGCTTGGAACTATAGTCCCCCGGACTATGATTTATAGGAATGTGTCCTGCAAGTGGTAATGAAAGCGAAGAGACTATCAGGCCCTTAGAAATTAATAATCAAGTCCGATATGACTCCCATTCCTTAGGAATTAGTGTCCAGTTCCGAAAGTAGGGACTATTATTCTCTAGCGATTAATGACCTGTCAGGGTGGACTATCGCTCCTTTTGGATTAGGGTCCAATTCAGACCTGGACTAAAGACCTTAGGAATTATTGTCCATGTCTGAAGGTAGGCAGACATAGATCCTTAGGAATTAATGCCCTGCAAGAGTGGACTGCAACTCCTGAGGGATCGGTGTGATTCCGAAGTGGACTATAAGTCCTTGGGGATTATTGAGCAGGTTTGTATTTGGGCGGACTCCCATTTCTTAGGAATTAATGCCCGGTCAGAGGTGGACTATATTTCCTTAGGGTTAGCGTCCATGTCTTGCGTGGATTACAATTCCTAATGAATAGTACTCTCTTAAAAATGAAAGAGTTTGAAAAATCACTCTGAATTTCGAGTAAGTAGTAATTTTAAATTAAAACTCTAATCGAGTGGGCTTTTAGCTCAAAAGAGCGAGGGAAAATGAAACCTGAACGGACACCTAAATCGCGGTTAACCGAGCTCACCCTGTTACCGAGTGGCTCAAAAATGCCCTCTTCTTCGAGTGAAGCCCACTCTGAACCGGATTTTAGCTCTAAAAGCGTGAGAAAATGCTCACTCTTTTTCGGTTGTGTGTGAATATATAGCCAATCAGAAAGCAGCTATCTCGTGATTATTTTCGAACAACATGGCGACGAGTTAAGTGAGCCCGTCAGCAAACGGATCTGAACGAAGTGTGAAATTAGTGAAAAAATCATAGATATCTTCAGGGGGGGTGTGAGGATTATTGTAGTGTTGGTCACCGAGTATAGCAGTTACAGACAAAGTCTGGAGAAGCATCAAGTTATTTACGTATTATCATCGTAACATGCGGTAGGTAGTTGCGCCAGGCGATGCTGTCAAATGTAGGAAACGCACAATCATGCATGTCACGGCTGCAGAATAAAGTGATCATACACGTCATGCATGCAACAATCAGCATGTCTCAATGAATGGAATGCCAATGATGCGCCCACAATATTCATTCATGTCACGATTGCTAGGAATTATGACCTACACATTCTTACGCCACCAAAACGACAAAATTCACAAAGAATCACAACTATATAAGAGTTGTGGAACTAGTTAACTCTAAAAGGAGTTATCAGTTCACGTCACTCAGCTGGCTCTTTTTGGAGTGGAAAAATTTTCACTCTTTTAGAGTGGTTTTTACTCTTTCGTTTTAAGAGAAGTAGGTCACAGTCCAAGGTTCAAGGTAGAATATCGACCCTTAGGAATTAATGTCCAACCCGAAGTGGACGGACTACCAGTGCGTAGGAATGATTGTCCATGTCCTAGGTACACTCGTTCCTAAGGAATGTGGGTCCAAGGGGCCGAGAATGTTAAAGAATCCTATTGAGAAATGAACCTACTCTTGATAAACACTAACATGGGATATAGGATTTGTGCCCCCTTAAAATAATACCTAGTAGAACTGATGAATGAACATAAGCAATAAATTAGAGGTTTTGTTTTCTCTTTTCTTTCCATGAAACTCCCCTATGTAAAATTTGTCGACATTAAAATTTTCAAATACATTGGTGACCTAAAAGGCTTGTAATACATTACTTTTCAGTGGAGGAGATCATGCATGATTTCATTTTTTCAGGAGGATGTTCTATCGATTCGTGAATAGAGCATCCCTCGAACAATGAAAGAACGCAGAAAATCTCCACCACTGGTTGCTCTTAATTGAAGCAGCACTCTGATTGGAGTAGTAGTAGTGCGTAGTAATTATGTCCCCGGCCTAACCCACATGACCCAAAGATCCCTTTGACCTCACATGTGTGAAGGAAGTTCCAAAGCGCGATCCACTCCTTCCAATTTTCTTTAAAAATCCATCGATTTATAGACCTACAGAGACTGAAGGAAAATTACCCCCTAGATGACATTTTACATGTCGGAGTGTGGGCCCTTGCTCAGTAATCATTGTCTGTACAAAGATATGGGTTAAAGTGACAAATATTAATATGAATATTAAATTTTTCCAATAAGTTCAAATTACTCCTGGCATGACTTTTGACCTCAAACTGTTGCGTTTACATATTTGGGGGTCAGCTATTCCAAATAAGTCAAAAGGTAAAATATTGGGAAACTATTTTATATTATTATTAATAATATAATACATTGGATTGACACTTAGGTGGAAATTTGAATTATTGTCAGTAGGCTATAATGAATAAGATTCATTATATCTTTATTAGTCTAGTGGATATTTTTAATTTGCATAAATTAATATCATATCCTTTGACGGAATAAACGCAAACAAGGACACGTTAAGTGGAAACGAAATGTCCCATAACGTTATTAATAGTTGCATAAGAAAGGCGAATATTTCCCCCAACCCACACATTGTCGCACCCATCAATACTGTCTTATTGACGAAACCACCGTTCCGAGAATTAAATTGAGATTTGAAGATATTTCGGGGAAAAAAAACTTACTTTCATGTACAAACCATTTAGCCGTACTAAAATTTTATGGCAGATAATACGTAGAAGAGACTTTAAACTTTGTTTTAAAGTTGATTTTAAGTGAGATATATCATGGTTATACTCTTTGGGATAAGACGCATGATAGACAGTATCATGTGAAAATCGTTTTATGTGCAGGTGGGGGGGTGGGTGAGCGGGGGGGGAGGGAAGATGGGGGCAGGGGGTGGGGGGGGGGGGTGGGGTGGGTGTGGGGGGCGGGCGGGGGGGGGGGGGGGGGGGGGGGGGGGGGGGGGGGGGGTGGGGGGGGGGGGGGGGTAGGGGGGGGGGGGGGGGGGGGGGGGGGGGGGGGGGTGGGGGGGGGGGGGGGGGGGTTGGGGGGGGGGGTGGGGTGGGTGCGGGGGGGGTTGGGGTGGCGGGGGGGGGGGTGGGGGGGGGGTGGGGGGGGGGGGGGGTAAAATCAAAATACAGGGGGGGGGGGGGGGGGGGGGGGGGGGGGTGGGGGGGGTGGGGAACGCTTCGCATGTATGTAGGACGAAGATAAGACAGTATGTGAACTCGTTCCCTGTGGAAGAGGACGCTCACACTGTTTGTTTGATAAGACCAGTAAGGACGACAGTAGTGAAACCACGTTTTATATGAGGAGAACGCTCGCACGGTAGATAGGACGAAGATAAGACAGTATGTGAAAGTCAGTATGCCGGATTGGACAGATAGATCTGTATGTGAAATTGCGAAATTGTTAAAATAATCATAATAAGACATAGGCCTAATTAATATCTCGGTAATTAGGGCACGTCCATCCTGTAGTTGGTGTATTTTGTAGCTGACTCAACAATATACAATACACAGACAAAAGAGCGCACCAAAGGGCCAAAGGGCAGATAAGCAGGATGGTACTGGGGGGGGCGACGAGCGTGCGGAGAAGACGGACGACGACGACGAAGACGACAGTCGACGACGAGACTACTAAGACTACTGACTGACGACGACGAGACTACTACTACTGACTACGACGACGACGACAGACGACACTAGCTACGAAGACTAATACTACTACTACACGAAATAGACAACTAATACGAAGACGACAGACGTACTACGACATACATTACTACTGTACATACTTCTAATACTAATACTAATTCTACTACTGCATATACCTGGGAGCTAGCAGACAATTTGCTAACACATCTCAAGTACAATGGTTTGAGTGATTAAATATGTTGACCGACTGAGAGGAACCCCTGAAAACGACCGATTCTAGTGCAGCAATGATGGCCTAAAGGGAGGGGCCAAGCAAACGTGTGTCATGGGTCAAACATTTTAAATTGACCCATCATGTTGAAAAAGTTACCACATTATGTGTCTAACCATAAGGATTTCAGAAAAGGTATGTTGTACATCTACAGCCTAAGTCAGAGTTATAATCTAAAAACAGCAAATCACGGGTTAAAAAAATTCAGTTGTACAGGGTTAAAATTGGAAGTTGACGGGAAAAGTCTTAATTAGTGCATTAACAATAGGCCAATTCCCCTAACTCTGCTACTCAGCTAATAATAATAATATAATAATAACACTAATAATAATAATAATAATAATTAATTGTAATAATAATAATAAAAAACTTATTTTATTATTTTATTAATTAACAATTACTCAAAGCTGAAGTTAGCTCACCTTGAGAGCTTTCAGAGAGTAACACTTCTCCTTGTTCACTCTAATGAGTACTAATATGAGTATTGTAGTGAATATAAACATAAATTTAAATCTATTTGTTTTAGAATATAACATATCGGATAGGCCCATATATCTCACGATGAACAAGTCTGTTACGTGCCACATCGAGTCGAGACTCAGAGAAATGTTAAAAATTGATAATACATCTTCCAGAAATTCAAGAGTATATAGAAAAAATGGCTGAATTGGCACAATACCTGTTTTAATTTTGGTTTTATGTTCGTATTACTCTTTTGTGATTTATTTGTTTGATATTTATATATTGAATTAATTAAATATATCACATCAACCTTAAAAAGTAATGTTTTGTTAGGGAAAAACGGATTTTCTAGCATAGTTTGTTTTCACCAATTTGAAATTTTTTTAAAGGCAATTGGTCAAAAATTATAAAAAAATCTTGACAACATAATAATAATACCTATCTGAGGACACAGAATAAGATTTATAGAAAGCCATTAAAAACATCACAAACGTAAAACATTAATGACCCGAATCTGCAAAATATGGTTATTTTGGTTTTAACATTTACACTTAAGATTTAATGTGTTCATTATAACGAAAATACCGAACCCTTTGAGTGTACAAGTGTGTTAACCACACATTATCACTGGATATAAAACACATCCAGAAAAATATCTAAAAAATGATAAATTTGCAGTCACCTATTTAAATGGTATTTATATTTGTATTTAAGAAATTGATTGGATCATTTTAAATTTAAAAAAATGATACCAAAACAACTGAAAAAAACAGATTTTTTTTAGATCGGAGAGTTTTTCCCAAATAAAACCATAAAATGGACTCATTTTCTTGTTGATTATTATTGGATTTATTTAGAAATTGTCAAACATTCTTCATATATCCCACGGCAACTATCCAACTTAAAACGTTAACGTGGCATGATGAGATAATTATTTTCTATTGCCTTGCCGCACGAATTTCCGTAACATGCAATTTTTCTTCTCACTGACAGATCTTCCTTTGCCGTGTCTTGCAAGGAAGCTCGGTGAAACTGTTCCCGAAAAGGGATCGTTCTAATTACCAGATAATAGTTAAACTTAGCTTCACCTTTAGCTATTCGCAAGAATGATTGGGTGTTATGTTATTTGAATTATCAAAATGCAATTTCACCACACTGCACAATGAAGAAACCATGCGCCGCTCAATATCACGATCGATAGGAATGCTCTCTTAAAAAAGTTTAGGTAATGCAGTTTTCGTATACGCTTCAACATAAATGGCGTTATTGGATTTATTTTTTATAGGCTTACACACCGCGGCGTGTTGCAGAATTGGCATAGAAACAATAGGCCAGAATATATTTCTCTTTACAACTAAATGTCCAATTTCCCTTCAATTCATTTAATTTCCATAAAAAACAATACTCAATTACATCAAACCCCAAAAACAAACCCTGGAGGAGTAGGCAGGAAGCCTTTAAAGGCCCTAGAATAAACTACACCCTATAAAAGACAAGATATAATACCAGAAATGGAAACGGAGTGTGAAAAATATATCAGATAAATCCCAGAAATTGGGAGAAATCACATAAATGGGTGAAAATACCTCAAGAGTACTTCCTATTGCATGATTCCTTTTTCCATGTTTTGTACCCGTCCCTTTTACCAAAAAAAAAAATAGTTATTTAATTTGAAAACTTACCTTCATAGCCATTAAAATATTCTGCACACTTGTCCTCAGTACCAAATACCGTATTGAAATGTTTAAAGCTGAGTTTAAAGCCATACTATAGGTTTTTTCCCAGTTAATTTCTCACTTGTGTAATTGAGTTTAATAAAACAGACAATTGGATTTTCCGTCCTAAAACTGTGATCGCGAGAAAACGCAAAACCAATTTAACTTTTTAGTAACTGATGTTTCATTTTTTTGTTTCATTGTATTTCACTGTGTTCCCCGTCTGATATTCCGTCAAATCCGTTGACAAATTCGTCCCGCGTGGGATGACTACTGAATAGAAAAAGCATTTTAGTCTTTTATATGGAATGTTAAGAATCTTGTCTTTCATATTCGGCGGGTAATCATTAAATGAAATAAATGTGTATTTTCATGATTGGTTTCTCACCTTATAGGCCATATTGTAAATAATATGGCATGTAAAAAGCAGCCTTAGTCTAAGAAGACAAAGGTGCGGTTGGGGTTTCACTATGCTTATTTGAATAATCTTCTATATGGCTTTAGGGTGGGCATAATGTAAATCCGTCATTGATTACACGGGTTAAGCCAAAATAGTCAAAATCATACAAAATCAAAAGTTAAAAATTTCAAACAAAAGATAAACATACAATTTTTTCAAGATTCATTTTTTATATCGACTTACTATTGTTCGCTATGTCCTTTTTAACAAATTGGTAAAATTCATTAGTTTCGTAATTTTCAGCGAAAGACTCAAAAAAATAAGGCAACTTATCACTTTTTGGAAGATCCCTTGGAGGAAGAAACATTTTCAGAAACCACCCCAAAGAACCCATTGAATGTTAATAAAATAGGGCCTACACACACGTGACTAAATTGAAAGAGACTATAATGAATATCAAGGAAAAATGGACGAATTTGCTTCTTTAATACGCCGTTCTTGATATTGACGGACTAATTCGACGAGCAATTGGGACGAAAATCAATGACACAAGTTTTGGAAAGTACATGACACAAAAAGGAATATCAGTTACCGAAAAGTCATTAAATTGGTTTGTGTTTCTCGCGATTCACTTTTTAGGACGAATGGGCCATTGTCTTGTTTTATTACAAATCACTTAAACAAGTGCGTAAATTAAACTGGGAAAACCTATATTTAGATAGATTGTAAGATTAAATATTTCTAATAATTATTTGCTACTTAACATTAGGGTTAGTTGTGTACGTGGGTATCCACCAATTACAATGACGGGGTTTATGTTGTAGAGATATGTAGACCATTTTTCAAAGTATGCAACACTTTGCCATTTAAGTTCCAAATTGATAAAAAACTCACAACTTGTCATTTTTAATCTAATTAACTCAAACCCCCTCGATTTGGTTTATTTATCAATATGTTGAATCCATAGCAAATGCTCGAGCATTATTAAGTAGGCGGGTATGCCGCCTAACTTCTTTGGGTCTTACCTGTTTCTTGAAGTTAGTGCGGTATCGCCTAACTTCTTTGTTTCTTACCGTTTCTTTCTTCTTCATCCTTTCTAACAATTAGCTCTCTCTTCCAATACTTGATCGGATTTAAGCCAATTGGTCAGAAGCATGGTTGTTAAACGGTTTCAAATTTGGCCTTTGTTTGGGGTCAAAGGTTCCCACGTAGGGGTCACAGGGGGTCAAAGTTCTTTACTGTGTGTAAATTTAAAACAAGGTCAATAGAAAATCTTTTAGCCCATCTTATAGCCTGATGAGAGTTCAATAAAGTCACTCGTGACTTCATAACACTGGCCCCATTGTTGTATGGTTCAAGGTCAATACTTCAAATTACGTTCACTTCAATCACTACTCCTCCTACAGGTAGTAACCTGAGCGTGTGAGTCTTGCTATGAATAACTTTGAGACCCTTTACAAAAGTTATGGGTCCGGAGTTCAATATGGGGTCATCTGAGGTCATCAGGGGTCAAACATATTACTGTGGTGTAAAATTTAAAACAGGTCAAATAGAAAATCTGTTTATCTCCTCTCATATGACCTGATGAGAGGTCAATAAAAGTCAATGTATGACTTCATCACTTGCCCAGGGTTTTAGGGTCAAAGGTCAAAATACTTCCATTACGTTTTACACTTCAACTCACTACTCCTCCTACAGATAGGCAACCTGATTGTGTGAGTCATGCAGTATTAATAGCTTGATACCCTTTACAAAAGGACTGGTCAAGAGGTCAATATGGGGTCATGTGATGTCACAGGTCAACATATTTACTGTGTGTAATTTAAATAAGGTCAAATAGAAAATCTGGTTCGCCCGTCTTATAGGACGTGGGGTGAGGAGTCGGTTACTAACAGTTCATCATGACTTCATCACTTTGACCCATGGTTTAGGGTCAAAGGTCAAAATACTTCAAATTACTTTTACACTTCAATCACTACTCCTCCACAGATTAAGCAACCTAATCGCGTGAGTCATGCATTTGAATTAGCTTGAGAGCCCCTTTACAAAAGTTATGGGGTCAAGAAGGTCAATATTGGGTCATCTGGGTTCACAGAGGTCAAACTATTTTACTGTGTGTAAACATTTCAAACAGGTCAAATAGGACATCTTTTATCCCACCTGTAGTACTTGATGCGATGTCCATAAAAGTCAATTATGACCTCAGCACATGACCCATGGTTAGGGTCAAAGGTTCAAATACATCAATGTAAAGTTATACACGTCAAATCACTACTACTTTTACAGATTACATAATTTGATTCATGGACCTCATGTATGTGGTGTGATTGGCATCCTCTACAATTACTTAATGAATTTTGATCAAAGTTGGGTCATTTGGGGTCACAGAATCCAAGGGGACAATGTTAACCATGCCAAAAATCAGAATTACTCAAATCTCAAAACTTATACTGTTCATTTGTGGACTTTTTTGCTCAACACACAAAAAAGTCAATCATGACTTCATCACTTGACCCCTGGTTTATGGGTTCAAAGGTCAAAATACTTCAAAAATTACTTTACACTGCAATCACTACTCTCCTACAGATTAAGCCACCCCTGATCGTGTGAGGTCATGCCAGAATAACTTGAGCCCCTTTACAATAATTATGGGGCACGAGGTCCAATATGGGGTCTCTGGGTCACAAAGGTCAAACATATTAGTGTGTGTAAACTTTAAATACGGGTCAAATAAAAATCTGTTTAGCCCATCTTATAGTTCTTGGTGAGCGGTCAATAAAAGTCCAATCATTACTTCAATCACGTTTGACCCTGGTTTAGGGGTCAAAGTTCAAAAACTTCAAATACTTAACACTCAAATCACTAACTCCTCCTACGAGTATCAGGCCTGATCGTTTGAGTCATGCATATGAAATTAGCTTGAGTCCCTTTACAAAGGTTATGGGTCAATAGGTCAATATGTGGGTTCATCTGGGGTGCACAAAGGTCAAACATATTTACTGTTGGTAAAGTTTAAAATACGGTCAAATAGAAACGTCTGTTTAGCCATCTTATAGGACTTGATGAGCGGATCAAAAAATCAATCATGACTTCATCACTTGACCCATGGTTTAGGTCAAAGTCAATACTTTCAAATTACTGGGTTTATCAAATCACTACTCCCTCCTACAAGTAAGCAACCTGATCGTGGGAGTCATGCAATAGGAATCAGCTTGAGACCGTCACAAAGTTATGGGTCAAGAGGGTCAATATGGGGTCATCTTAGGTCACAGGGGTCAAACTATTTACTGTGTGTAAAATGTAAATTAGGGTCCAATAGAAATCTGTTTAGTCCATCTCATAGGACTTGAGGAGATGTCAATAAAAGTCCATTATGACTCATCACTTGACCCATGCGTTAGGGGTCAAAGGTCAAGATACTTTGTGGCAATTAAGTTTACATTTCAAATCACCACTCCTACCTGTCACATGATCGTGTGATTTATGCATTAATTGACTTGAGGAATTTATAAAAGTAATGGGCAGAGAGGTCATCTGTGGTCCCATCTAGGGGTATTCTGCCCCGCCTAACTTATACGTGCTCTTGCAAGGAGCACTAAGTCTAGTTTCCTTCTTTTTTCTATTTGTGTATTTATAATTGCATGTGTCTTGGTTGTTGTTTGTATTTGTGCTGTGTGGTGGGTGTGTGTGTGGCATGTGTTTGTGTGTCTGGACATGTGTTGTGTCATTTTTGTGCTTGTATGTTTGTGTGCGTGTGTGTGGTTTAGTTTGTGTGTGTGTGTGTGTGTGCCTGTGTGCTTGTGTTTTTAGTCCACTGTTTGTTTGCATATGTTGTTGTGTGTGTTTGTTGCTCGCATGTGTGGATGTGTTTGGTTCACTTTACTCAATCTTACAAAAATCACATTTATGTCAAAATCTAAAAAATTAAACACAAATAGCCACCAGCTATACATTTTGTTGTGAGATTTTGTGAGATTACACTGCGTTATGGTTAGTAAATTCATTGCCACAATGCTTTATCTTTGAATTTTACCTATTAGGTAATGAGGTACGATCGTATCACCGAAGGCTGAATTTTTTTTTTTTTTTTTAAAGTCTTATTATTACCCTAAAATGTTGGGTCTTCAAAGGACAATGAAAAGTGGTAATATGTGTCCGTTGGACTCATCACTAGGCTAGGTTAGCCGCAAACCTAAATTTAACCTGTGCAATTTAAAAAACAAATTAAAATTAAAACATACTCTCCTTGGACCCGAACCCGGTTCATTCACATCGTAAGTCAGAGAGACCTTACCGCTAGACCACAAGGCGTTGACGACAGCTTCTGATTTTTATACCATTTATCACCCTCGTATTAAATTTTATTCATTCATACCTATTGTGGTCCTAGCCGTGATAGGGGTGGGGAGGACTACAGTAGCGGGGGACAATGGTTACTTTTCACTGTGTAAAAGGAACTATATCCGATATAAACTATAGCCCGTTTAAGACGTATATAAAAACCTATAAACTACTATTAAGTAAAGGACTACTATTTTCTAGAGAGAGGGTGTCCCACGCCGGTGAAGGTTATTGACCCTGGAAGCCATGGTCCTTGTTTAAAAACTATTAGCACATTAAAGCAATGACTGTTATTCCTATAACGTGGTCCACAGGGTGAAGACCACTGACCCTAGAAAAAAAGGCCATGGTGTGTGTGTCCTGAGGACCGCTCGGTTCTGTAGTCCGGTTATGGCTATTGTTCCTAGGGACCACAATCCCCCGGGCTTTATCTCCAGGGGGACTATTCGTGCCTTTCACACCGGAATGTTTTTTGTAGTCATACGGGTATCCTATCCAATGTTTATCTGTACATAAGTGTGTCAGAAAAAAGTGTGTCAGATGGGTCAGGTTACGGAAACTCCCCTTTATAAAACAGAAGAATCGAGGGGTCAAATTTTAAAGTTGCTGCGATTTGAATTCAAATGGTGCAAATTATTGATGGAGCTCACAGGATTAAAATAAGGAATTGTTTTGAGTTTTCAAATTGGTACATTGGTAACTAGTCCTTATTTTAATCCTATGAGCTCCATCAACCATTTGCACCATTTGATAATGAAATCAAGGCAACTTTAAATTATGACCTGCACACCTGAAATTGACACGTTTTTTATGTTTGCTCCTTTTAAACTGTAACTCCCAGACTTTAAGTTGTAGATTGTACAAACTATACCTTTTTGGAATCCTTGTGGTCAGGCAAATAACGTTGTCTACTTTACAACATGCTCAATTAAGACGCCTGTGTTATCTTGGACTATATCACCCTCCTTAAGACACCATTGGGGCTATCTATATCACTCTACTTAGATTTTTGTACTCGAGATGCGGCTCGTGCTGTGAGGAACGCCAATGACGCATATACCGTTAAAAGGTCAATTTTTAAGGGTTCGAACTGCGGTGAGCGGCATGAACACTCTTGGAACGATATATTTTTTCGCGCGGTTTTCATTAGCAATTTTAACTAATAATTAACACACGAGAGGTCCAATTATTCCCATAGACTGCATGCAGAATAAGATTTGAATATATGTATATTTTGTTTATAAATATTCAATTTTTCAATCGGCTTTCTCCATCGACGATAAATGGCAAATAAGATTTTTTCACCGTAGTGACCGTGCTTGTTAGAAAATGCAGTTTGAAAAGACGTTGTAAAAATTATATAGTTGCATTGATAAATCAACCCCATACCTATAAAGTTGATCTGTCGCTTCCTTTTCAAGCCTACCTTAGCTCAATTGGCAAGCGCGTCAATGGTCTTATCGTTATATGTTTGAAAATGGTGCTTATATCGGTTTTTGCATACAAACTCAACTAAAGTTGTATGAGTTGGTATCTCTGTGCCATATATTACACTAAACAATGCATACAAAACCGTAGGGTGGATTTTTATGTGTGATGGTTTCTGCTTGCAGGCACAGATTTTAACAATGGCCATGAATTGAGGCTTGGAGGAAGTGGTTACAGCAACTTCGGCGTCGTACAAAGCAAATTACAGAATGAAACAACCTGGCGTACGCTGTGCTTTTCCGACTCCTTACACGTAAGACAACATAATGAAGATGTTTAGCGGGAGTTTCCGTAACCTCACCCATCTGACACCTTTCTTTTCTGACACACTTATGCATTTAAAGTGTGTCAGATGGGTCAGGTTACGGAAGCTTCCTGTTTTAGCTTAATTTATGCTGTAATTGGTGAACAAATCACTGCGCATCGCATCGCTGTTTAAGTTTTGTACAGGGCATGCCGAATTATTTTGTTTTGTACAATAAAACAATCCTTTTGAGGACCCAATGGAATTAATAATCATCGTTATCCAGTCAGTTGTTTTTATTCATAAATCACGCCTTTCATATCTTCATTCTAATTCTGCTCTTTTATCGGAATGTATGCGGGGGAACGGGGGACCCCCAGACATAAGTAATCATGAAGGGATACCATTTATAACCAGGGGCGGCGCCAGGGTAAAATCATAGGAGGGGCGAAACATCATAGGGGGCGAAACAGTACAAAATGAACTCATTTTGGTTAAAAAACCCTAATTTTTGCGCAAAAACCCCTGTTTTTCCTAAATTTTGAAAATCTCAGGGGGCGGCCGCCCCTCCCTGCCACCCCTGGCACCGCCCCTGTTTATAACAAAGTTTGTAAACAAAAAGCGCGGAAAATCTATCTGTATCATGGAAGGCATGATATGGAACGCATGAAAAAAGAAATGGATCATTTTAGGAGAAATTTGTATACAAGAACTCACACATGGAGATATCAGACGATGTCGAAAATACAATGGTGTAAATTTAAGGACAAAATTGTGGTCACTTTAGATAAATGCATCCCGTCCAAAAATAGTGAATAGCCAAAAGAAGGCTCCTTGGATAATGATAGAGTGAAAAGATTACTAAAATCCTAAGCAAAGGGCTTATAACAAAGCCCGCAAGATTATGGATCTATCTGATTGGGAGTTATTTAGGGAAGTACGTAAGCACCACAAGCGTGCGTGCCCGCATAAGATAACGCACAAACGTCACTACCACCCGTCTCCATTGCTTTCTATTCACGGCCAGAGGAAGCTTATAAGCTTCCTCCGGCCGAGAATAGAAATCCGTTGTCTTGGACCTGTTGAGACAAGCTGTGCACTGGCGTGTTGCGATTCGCACTCTTCCCGTCATCTATCTTATACTTGCTTACTCTACAGTAAATTGCCCAGGAGACTTGACAGGTCGCGTGGTATAGCATTTGCACGCAAATAGCGTGCGACTTGCTAAGAACCATTGCTAAGAGTAGCGAACTAGGAAGTACAAACTTTCGCATCATAATAATATTTGCAGACTCTATCAATTGTGATAGCGAATTCAAATCGGCATCAACATCCGGCGTAAACCCGAGTGCTAGTCTGTGTTAAAGACTTAACGGTATAAGGGCGCTCTTACGCATATCGAACGGTTACACACAGACTTGACTAAAGGCTAGGCCTGGTCACGAATATTTAAATCAAAATGACCGTTATTGAAAATTACACTATTTTGCAGCGAGGTTAATCCACTAACCTCGACGGATTTTGAAGTAAACAATTTATTCCTAAATTATCATGATATTACTAAGATCTATTGAACTACTTTATGAACTCGTCTTGAACAGTTGTGGGCTTCAGTTCTCTTGCCACTAGTATTTATTTCTTGGCTAATTGTTATACCTATTAAGTGTCTGTAAGGGTGTATTATTATTCCGAATCCTTTTAGTTTCTGTCCTCCATTAATCACGCCATTCAGACACTCCTTCCTTTCATCATACTATGCAAGACTGACAGTTTTAAGTACAACTGTTTTCCACTGATTCCCTTTTATTTTGACATTTACCATCAGATATTCAGGACAAGTTCTAGTTAAGCCTTCCTGTTTTTAAATAGTGTAAAACACACCTTACTCGTTCCAGTTGGCAGGTCCAAATGTAATTGGTGTCAGTTTTGTCATGAATATTATGTCTTATATTATGTTCTAAATTTATTTTTATATTATTTTTAGGAGTTTCATGGCTGTGTGGTGAGACGTCAACGCTCCTGCATTTTGTCACTTTGTTGCTTTTGAAGTGCCATAGTTAAGCCACTTTGAAAAGAGTGACTTCATGTCACTGTTTTGGTTTCCCTGCCAGGGCCTCACTGTTTTGTCCTTTTTCCTTAATTCCTTGTTGCAATGGAGAGGTTTGGTATGCATCATTTCCACCAGCCATGGTCCCCATCATTGTTTGATAGTTTTGATATGTGCTTTGAATTATATTGTTTTTAATATTATGTGCCATTTTTCATGTTTTAATTGTTATTGCTGCAACTAAAGAAATGAAATGAATGACATGAAACAGGTTAAGAGAGGCAGATTTCTATTGTAACTGAGGCAGAGCGACTCCATAGTAAAAGCACGGAGCACCTCCCCAAATTAGCGTTTGGAAATCCCGAATGCCCAACTCCAGCAGATCGTGTCCTACCCCTTGAGGTGTATTTCGTGATCTTACCACCTCATTTTTCTTTTATGGATCACTAGATATGAACGAGAAAAGGTTATCTTGGTGGGTTTGATGTTATGAGCAAATGTTCGAATCACGGTGTCCCATAGAGCATTGTGTTGTAATTCATGTCCATTTACGCACAGAAAATACAAAATCTCTTTCAAGAAAATACAAAATCTCTTTCAGATTAGATAAAATTTGCATTTAAGATTATGCACACAGGATACACTTAGGCCAACGGTTCAGATGATATAAAATCTCAGCTTTTTGAGGCAAGTCAGGGGAAAGGACTGTCAAAACATCGTGTTAGATGTTGGCCCGGCTGGAGCCTGTCGTCGAACCCCATCTGCCTGACGAACAAGCAGGATTTCCCCGTGGCCGGAGCACTGTCCACCAGATCGTAAAACTCACAAATGATATTGAGGAAAGCTTTGAAAAGCGCCGTAAGGCGGGCGTCATCTTGGTAGACCTTACTGCAGTATATGACACCGCGTGGCACCAGGGCCTGACACTCAAGCTTCTCAGGACCATCCCGGATCGTCACCTTGTACAATTCATATGCAACATGCTTGCAAACCGTAGCTTTATTCTCAAGACCAGTGATGGGCAGAGTAGTCGTCTGCGTCGTCTGAGGAACGGTGTACCACAAGGATCTGTATTGGCTCCTATGCTGTTCAACTTGTATATCAGCGACATACCTCAAACAACATCTAGACAATATGGCTACGCCGACGATCTTGCCCTCCTCCACTCGGACAGCAATTGGACAGAAGTAGAAAGCACACTTACTACAGACATGGCCCTATTTGCAGCATATCTCAAGACATGGAGATTGAAGCTGAGCGAAGCCAAGACCACCGCTACTGCCTTCCACCTCAACACCAAAGAGGCTCATCGCCATCATCAAATCAACCTCAACGGAGCGCCTCTGCCATACAATCCTACATCAACCTACTTGGGAGTGAAGCTTGACCGGCAGCTAGCTTACCGGCAGCACCTCGAGCCCTTATGCGCCAAGGTATCTTCGAGGAATAACCTTCTGTGCCGACTTGCTGGATCTTCGTTCGGGTGCCAGCCCAACGACCCTACGCACCACTGCCTTGGCTCTGGTCACTGCTGAATATGCCGCCCTAGCATGGTGCAACAGCTCTCACACAAATAAGCTGGACACAGTACTCAACGAGACCTCGAGAACCATCACTTGCTGCCTCCGTCCTACTCTATTTGAATTCCTACCAGTGCTTTCAGGCATTGCACCTGCAGTACTTCGGAGAGAACACCATACGCAGAAACTAGTGAATAAGGCCCTGCTGGACAACAAGCACCTGCTGCATAACACTATCAAAGAATCACACCAACTCGGTAGACAGAGACTGCGCTCTCGCCGACCTTTCTGCCGACACGCTGCTACACTCTCCAGTTCCCCATTCAACATCTTACAGACATGGAATACTGCCTGGCAAGATACTCCAAGACCAGATCAACTCTCTATTACACCTAAGACAGAACTACCACCTGGCAGCAATCTCCCACGCAAGGAATGGGTCACCTTAAACCGGAGTCGGTCGCTTCAATAGCAACATGCACCGATGGGGGTCCAGCCTGCCAATGTGGTTCTCCATCACAGACTGCGGATCACATTCTCAATGAGTGCCCTACCTTTCGTCCACCGGTGGACACAGATTTCTCATACCCCAACCAATCTACAGTGAGTTGGCTCCAACGCTTACAACATATTTAGCTGATGCCTCACACGCAAGAAGAAGGAGGTTAGATGTCAAACTACCGATCAGTCAAAAGTAGATCAGACACTCTATCGTATTGGCAGCCATCCATATTTAATTTATTCATTACGTGATTACAGAATCATATGTTAATTGGTCACAATTAATGTTTTAACAAGACAGGCTAAAATGATCAACTTTTGAGTAAATAACAGTGAATTAGTGTTTGGTGAACAGCCATTTTGATTTTGACACCCATTAGATTCAAAATCACTATAAAAACCTTGTCTAGAAACCGTTGCAAAATATTATATTTCTGGTTAAACAAGGTTGAAATCAGTTATCAAAGAAACTGTAGTTCAGACTCTAAATGAAACATTACTTTAAAATATCATAGTGTTTATAATTTGACATTTATTATTACTTTAAATTTATAGCTAAGTAGACAAATATATAGGATAACAATATATGATGATATTTGAAATAAGCTGATATGCTTCGAGGATGTATCTTAACATAGATATGAAATGCTATAGTGCGTGATACAGGATCGACTGCGGTGACAATCCAATACAGAGGAAATTTTGTTTGAATTGAAAAGTTACCATTGTGCCCTTTTAAAATAACGATATACACCGAGCAGACTGTACTAGTCAAGATAGGTCTGTGCAGGCAGACCGAAAGTCGAGCAAAAATAATTGACACTAAGTAAACAATATTAACTACAAATTATTATAAAAATATGGCTTAAGGAGTAACATTTTATAGAGTGATATCCTGCGGATGTAGTCACTTTTACCATATATAAGTTGTATAACATCATCTAATGTGTGAAAACATAATATTAATTAGGGCAATCATAACATGTCCATTTTCTTTTTCATTTCTCAAATCATATGTATACATCACCTTGTTTTGTATTTATTTTTGCAGATCTTCATCGATACAAAAACAATAGCGAAATGGATATGTTCACACCTTAATCATGCTAATGACTCAGACTTTGCTACATCAAAAGTACTTGATGAGTGTGACTTAGCTTTAGTTTTTCCCAATGCTTCGGAGGTTATCCTTGCTGCAGATCCGGAAGAATACGTCGATTCAGCTGGGCGCCAAACTATCCGGCTCACAGGTCTTGAAGTTGTAAAGGGTACTTGTTCACAGTTCGGGTTCCATGGATTATATGTGTCATGCCCAAAAGGTAAAAAACAGTTAATACGTACAGATATTATGGGTCCTGTGTATTGCAAGATGACGTATAAAGCCAAGCACCCACATATTCTTAATATTTTGATACATGTGCCTTTTCTGTATTTGTTGATGATTAATTATGTGGTTTTCGGGATTTTTGGAATATCATATCCAGTTTCGGAGACGTAGTAGTTCAACGATAATACACTCACAGAGTTGGAAGAATTCCAAATTGTGTAGCTTTTATCTTGTCTGCGTTTCGGGTTTCAGGTTTTTCCATCTCATTGCACATGTAACCTTTAATATAAATAGTGAAACAATATAAAATATGACATATTTATAAAACAAAAAATATTTAGAAAGAATATAACATATGCAAGAGATGTGGATGCCACTTAAAACTCAGGGCGTGTAATTTAAGTGGCACCCATTCATAATTACACAGTAACAACATGAGTATGAAATTTAATTTGATAAGGCATAAACACTACAATGATAAATTACGAGCAAACGGGGGCATGAGGGCCACTATTTAATACAACATAAGTCTCCTCCTTTTGACTCTTGATCCTAACATAGGCCGGGAGAGTAAAAGAATAGGTGGACATTGTGGATCATGGGTAGAAGATTTCGTCCAAGATGGCCGCCATATCATTAAATGGGGAATTGTCACTTCGTGTAATATCATTTCGTTTAATATCCATAATTCCACTTTGTCTAAAACCACATAGTCTAATATCCACATACTCTAATTCTATTTCGTCTAATGCCCACTTGATATAATCAGCAGATTGTCTAAACCCATTTCGCCTAATGCCATTTCGTCTACTGCCATTTGGACTAATCACCAGATTGTCTAAAACCATTTCGTCTAATGCCCATTGGTCTAATCACCAGATTGTCTAAAACCAGTTCGACTAATGCCATTTCATCTAATGCCCATTTCGTCTACTTATTTTGTTTAATGTATGTACAATATTGTATATAACAAACAGGAAAACTACATGTTTCACATTATTAGTTCTGATTTTCATACCTCCATAACTTATGATATGAGTTGAATGAAGTTTGACCTTTCATTATTTTTATGCTTGACAAAATTCTGTTTGATAACACGTGACATGTTGCGATAAATCCTGATAAATCCTGATAAATATACTCGTAAAGCTTTCTCTCTCTCTCTGCCTGTCTCTCTCTGTCTGCCTCCTCTCTCTCTCTCTTTGTCTGCGTCCTCTCTCTCTCTCTCTCTGAATGTCTGATGGCAGTGCATCACTGCCCCCATTCGTTGTGCACCTTGCATACGTTTTTGCAGACTGTGATCTGATCAGCAAGCAACAACCTACTGCATTTGTTGTCTTCTATATATATATATATAGAAATGTTTAACGTTATTGATCTGACAGATGCTGGATTGATTTGGGGGATATCCCGTTCCCAATGGAATTTTATCCACCGCAAAAAGTGCGACATTATAATCACCATATGCGGTAGTTCCAGCTTTTGTACCATTCTTCGGGATGTCAAAAACGTGACCGAACTTTATTTGCCTCCCATGACAAAACAAATAATCTAGCGAAAGTGGAAACGTTATAGGATTTGGTTAGATTTTGTCCAAACCTAACCAAGAATAATGTTTCCACTTTAGCTAGATTGGTATTCATTCCCAATTAACATCCGTCAAAAACGGTCATTTTATTTTAATTATGATAAACATACTATTACTTTGGAGCCTTGAAACTTCTCGATTTGTAGAAGTTGATATATGGTAGCATAGCATTTCGCCAAACTTGCAAAATGATAAACATTGAACACCCGTTAATATTTAATACACCCGATGAAATGCTAAACATAGAAGAATCTCATTCTCTGTCCATAATAAGCTTTATCGTGAATATCTAATGAAGAAAAGCAAAATGGATGCTGATGCGATCATAATAATGCACTTTAAAGCTTGACCAACATCTCCACCAACATTGCTCTTGTTTACTTAACATTGAGTAATCTTTTCTAATTACTGCAGAAGCTGAATTGGGAGGCTTACATTTTCCGATAAGCATAGATCACAGCTGCCTTGGACGGTGTGGATACCAAACTGAGCCACTTGATTGCAGTTGTGATCCCGAATGTGAATTATTTAACGACTGTTGCATTGATTATCATGACATTTGTCCTCCACAGAACGAAACTGGCATAATAAATACCTCCTTGTTTACTTGCTCCCCGCTACCAGGGAATCACCTGGACCCGGAGAAAACTGCAGTTTGGCTTGTTGGCAAGTGTCCACCGGACTGGAAATGGGAATCCATACGCGAACGCTGTGAATCTTACTCACCACTGATCTCTAACCCTGGGTAAAAGTCATTTACTGGCTGGCCAGTTTTCGACCTAAATGGAAACAACTTCAGAAATATTTTCTGTGCAATATGTAATGGAAAGGATTTTAAAGAGATGGAACCGTGGGATGCGTTTTTTGGTTATCCCATATTAAGCGATGATCAGTCAATCAATGAGCAGTGTGAAATGGAAAACAAACAGTTCGAAGGGTCGCTTGGCAGACGTCTTCGATTCTGCTATCCTTCCTTGAAATCTTCCTGTTTACCATTTTATCCAAATCCTTCCATCGCTTCTGCCTGTGCTTCATACTCTGCAATGATCTGTTTGTCCGACCGAGAGATGTACAAAAACGTTCATTGTGCCGTCTGCAATGGGGCTCACATAGACCTACAGGTTGAATCATGCTTATCAACCTTATATGGAGATTCAAGTTTTCTTCATAATATTTGGAATTTTAAACCAAGTGTGACTAATGGAAGCCAGTACGTTAGACAGTGTTCGAGGGAGAAAACAGTATTTGATCCGTACACAGGAATGTGCCAACCACTCTCATGTGCGCCAGGTTTGGTTCTCTTTAACGAATCTCATTGTGCTGTTCCCTCCAGATTAAACAATCCCATAGAGGGCGTGTGCTGTGAGAAACAACAATCATGGATAATTTTTGGTATTGACAGTCGGACCCAACGGGACACTAGGGAAGAAATAGAGGGCTGTCTGTTGAATTTACTAAACATTTCGGATATCGAGTTTGGTAACAGATGGCATAAACACCGCAAGTTTGGCGAATATCCAGAACAAGTGATGCTACGGAGTGACAATGCTGTCTGCAATATGGCTCATGACTTGGATGAAATTTTCCTAAGATCCGATGACCTTCCAGGACGTTGCAATATAGAAAGCACACACTACATACATATGTGCGCAAAATTCCCTGAATCTGACATTTGCGATGGCATTTGGTTGAGTGGAAAAGCTGATGATTTCGCTCTCGTGAATGGTACTGCTCACGCAGAAGTCTTTAGTCACAACGGCAAGTTCCTTATTCCAAAACTGGTATTACACATCATGTCTCTTAACATATCTTCACAACCCAGTTTTATGACGTACATCACCACTGGCTTTGATAAAGAGAATTGTTGATGTGTGTGGGGAATATACAAATTTAATGGTATGCCCCCTAATCACGCTTTTTACGGAGAACTATAGTTTTATTCAAATCGACAACCAAACAAAGCTTACAATCGGGAATGTTACGCTGGAAAATACAGAATACGTCATTTTTCCCGACGGACGTGTCCTTACCTGTGCCAACAATCTTCCCGTGAGCATTACTAATCTGTTTATCTATTCCGGTTCCCTCGAAGTTTTGAGTGTCGTTGGAACATGTGTATCACTTGGTGGATTTGTAATAGTTTTTGGGTTACATTGCGTTTTCCACAAATTACGGAACTTTCACGGGCAGTGTGTTATGAGTCTATGTGTAGCACTGTTATTGGCTCACTTTTCTACCGATGCTAAACGTGAAGGTATCAATGTCGCAGAAGCCATGCATTGGTGTAGCAGTATTGAGTCATTTCTCGTGGTTAGCTGCTTTTTCTTGGATGACTATAATCAGTGATAATTTGTTTTACATATTTGTCTTTAAACCATTGCGTAATAGGGAAAACCTTGAATCAGGTATGATGTATCGTTTTGTACTACCTATTCTAGGCTGGGGTGTCCCTTCTCTTATTATCGTGATTTGTATTTGTCTCCATTTCATGGAAGCTGAAAACGTGTCGTTTATGTACAGTGAGAGTTCCCCTTGTTGGATAGCAGATCCAAAGGCCAATCTATTTGCATTTGGTGTACCTGTAGCGGTATCCCTTACAAATAACCTCATTCTGTTCTTTGTGATTGCTATAATCACTTGTCGAGACCAGAGACGTTCTAGAAAGCTTCAACAGCAACAGGCTGGTGTAAGACTGCAGGACATTCTTCTTTGTTTGAAGGTGTCAGATGTGGATAATGGCCAAGACTAAGGACTATGTGAATTTTATGATTGGAGTAAATTAAACTTAACCGTGAAAGCTGCAATATATGCCACCTCTTCATCCAATTCGAAAAAAAGCAATGTAAGCCTCATTATGTGCGTATAACACGGGTCACGGGTCAATTCTATGAAATCCAGCTTCTGAAGGAACCTTTTTTAAAAGGGGAAATTGGTCTTAAGGGTGACATATACCCCACTTTCTGATGTCAGTCTCACCCCCCCCCCTCGTTCTTACCCTCATTTACCAATTTATAGATCGATTGTCACAGTTATCAGCAGTCAGTCATTTATTTGTCATGAGATCAAATGGAATAAATGTTATTTTAACTGCATACATGGTTGTACAATTCCTGGAAAGAGGGTAAAATGTCATCTTAATATATTCCCTTAATATCAGTGGTATCCAATGGAAGTACATCATGATACATTGACTCCAACTGCCCTTTTGAGTACCAGTATTTAGTAAACACGCTCAGTATGCAGAGGACAAATCTCTTCAGATCTTTAAGTGCGGAGTCATAACTTGTTATTGTTCATGCAGTTGAAATGATATCATGGGTGTTACACCGCCCGATGTGGATTGAGCTAATAGAACATCAGCCAAGAAGGGCTTGATCAAACTAACCAGATACCAATATCTGAACACGGGAAAATTCAGAAAGAATATTAATGTCTGCCGGAGACCAGCTGCTGCGTGTGGCTCCACGAGAGGGGTAAAGTTTACTATGGGGGTCTAAATGTTTGAACTGCTCTAAATCTAATTAAATATAGACTAAAATAAGGTCTAACCAAGCCTTTTTTGTAACGCGGTTTACAAAAGGGGATGATTACCACCCACAGCTTGGAAATATGTTGTAGAACACAAAATGCTTATGAATTTGGGCGAAAATACAATTTTGCACCAAAAATATTTCATGCCGTTTTAGATTCTAGATGATGGCAAATACTCGTAACTACCTTTGTATATAAACAATATTTATTAGAGTCATACTGTTCGCAAAAGTTTAAAAATGTACCATTCAATACTTATACTAGGGTATGCCGTCCAAGTCGAAGGGTAAGGATGGGTGGTTACCACCAAAGTATATTTTAGGGTGCATTTTTTGAAAATATTATGCACAGTATGACTCTCCATGTTTATGTAAAACTAGTCATTTGAAATCATTTAGAGCTGAAAACCGCATGAAAATCCGATATTCCTAACTTTTTAGCGCAAAATTGGATTTGGGCGAAAATACAATTTTGCACCAAAATTATGGCAAATGCTACTTTTATATAAACAGAGTTTTAGAGTCATACTATTCGCAAAAGTTTAAAAATGTACCATACAATAATTATGCTTGGGTGGCACCCACCCCCTCCACCACCACCACCACCACTGCCACCCATTCACACACCCACTCATCAATATAGCATATCCTAACCCCGGTGAATGTTGTGCTACCTGCACACTTTTTTTCGCCTTCGCCAACCGGTCCACCGCTTCTTCCAAACCCAACATCTGCATCAAGTTCTCAACCTTCTTCTACCCATCAACTTAACTCTCACCTTTGCTCTCTCTCTCTCTCTGTTTTTCTCAAAATCCCCATCTCATTTTCGCTCAGAAACATTATGTAACGATATCAAACATTGTGCAACCATCTCAAAAAATTTAGTGAAGGGGACACAAGACTTTTTAAATTACTTTCTGAAACTTTAGATCCTCTTAATTTAACGCAACTCGTTGACTTTGTCACAAGAAAAGTTTCTTGCCTGCATTTATAAGCATGCCTCAAAAGAAAGCAAAGAAAAACCAAAAAAACCTTGGATCACTGTTGATACCATCAATCTTGCCCGGAGGAAACGCCGGTTGTATAATGCTTCTCGTAAAGCCCCTCAAAATCATGGTAAATGGGAGAAGTATAAGAAATGTAGAAATAAACTCAAATCTATGATCAAAAGGGATTATCATTCTTACCTGAATGACATTGTTGCTGACAACTCAAACAATGGAGCAAAATTATGGTCCTTTGTGCGAGCATCAAGGGCTAAACAATCTGCTACATCATTTAATGATGGCGATGCTGTCATTACAGATCCTTGTGAAATTGCCACAAATTTTAATCGTTATTTTGCATCTAATTTTACAGGTTCTAGTAACAATTTTGATGTCATATGTGATAGCCATATTGGTTCTCAACTGTCGTCTGTGAGTACCAACGCTACAGAGATATCTGAGCTTATTAACAAACTTCAGTCTGGCAAGTCCCCAGGGCCTGATGGTATAACTTCTACTATGCTGAAGCTTACTGCGGGGCAGATCGTTTTGCCACTTACTTTATTGTTCAATCTATCTCTTAGCGAAGGTAAAATCACAGATGACTGGAAGAGAGCCAATGTGGTACCAATTCACAAATCTGGTCAAATATCCAATATTCAAAAATATAGGCCTATTTCATTGTGCTCTGTTTTAGGCAAGCTGCTGGAGAGGGTGGTTACAGGACAAATTGTAAAGTTTTCACGTGCCGTAGGCCTGATTTCCAATCAGCAACATGGCTTTGTCTCTGGCAGGTCATGTACCACCCTCCTCTGTTCAGTTTGCAACCACTGTGCTCAACTTCTTGATGATAGATCTCCCATGATGTCGATGTCGTCTTTTAAGATTGGAGTAAGGCTTTCGACAAGATTAGTCACTCACCTATTCTCCTCTCAAATTGCATAAATATGGTATTTGTGGGCCTTTATGGCACTGGATTTCTTCATTTCTTACTAATCGCTTCCAAAGAGTTCAGTTTAGGGGGGGGGGCTTCTTCTGGTTGGATTTTTGTTCAATCAGAAGTTCCTCAAGGTTCTGTTTTAGGTCCCTTATTGTTTAATTTGTTTGTTTTAGATTTGCCTAATTATGTTCTTTTCTTCCACAATATGCTGATGACACCATCCTCTATAGGCCTATCCGCTCAAAAGACGGCATGGACATCATGCAGTCTGATCTTAATAATATTTTATCTTGGTGTCAAATCAACAAAATGTCTCTCAACTCTGATAAATGTAAAGCTATGAGACTGAGCAGGAAGAGGGGTGCTAGAGTCTCATATCCTTCCTACAAAGTTTAAAAATGTACCATTCACTACTTATACTAGGTATGCCGTCCAAGTGAAGGGTAAGGATGGGGTGGTTACCACCAACGTATATTTTTAGGGTGCATTGTTTTGAACATTATTGCACAGTATGACTCTCCATGTTTATGTAAAACTCGTCATGTGAACCATTTTGAGATGAAAACCGATGAAATCACGATTATTCCTACTTTTAGCGCAAATTTGGATTTGGGCGAAATACAATTGTGCCACCAAAAATTTGGCAAATGCTACTTTATTAAAGCAGAGTTTTAGAGTCATATATTCGCAAGTGTAAAACTTACCATACAAGAATTATGCTGGGTGGCACCACCCCCTCCACACCACCCCACAACTGCCCACCCATTCACACACCCATCCATCCATATTAGCAATCCTAACCCGGTGAAGTTGTGCTACGTGCCACCACTTTTTTTCGCCTCCCAACCGGTCCACCGTTCTTCCAAACCCAACATCTGCATATCCAGTCTCAACCTTACTTCTACCCATCAACTTAACTCTCACCTGTGCTTCTCCTCTCTCCTTCTCTCTCTGTTTTTCTCAAAATCCCCACTCCTTTCGCTCCGAAAACATTAGGACGATATCAAACATTGTGCAACCATCTCAAAAAATTTAGTGATGAAGGGGACACAAGACTTTTTAAATTACTTTCTGAAACTTTAAATCCTCTTAATTTAACGCAATCGTGACTTGGTCAACAAGAAAGCAAAAGTTTCTGCCTGCCTCAAAAGAAGGCAAAGAAAAACCAAAAAAAACTTAGATCACTGTTGATACCACAATTTGCCCGGAGGAAACGCCGGTTGTATAATGCTTCTCGTAAAGCCCCTCAAATTCATGGTAAATGGGAGAAGTAGAGAAATGTAGAAATAACTCAAATCTATGATCAAAAGGGATTATCATTCTTACCTGAAGACCTGGTTGCTGACAACTCAAAAAACAATGGAGCAAAATTATGGTCCTTTGTGCGAGCATCAAGGGCTAAACATTCTGCTACATCATTTAATGATGGCGATGCTGTCATTACAGATCATGTGAATTGCCACAAATTTTAATCGTTATTTTGCATATATTTTAAAAGGTTTCTAGTACCAATTATGATGTCATAGTGATATCCATTTGTTCTCAACTGGCGTCTGTGAGTAACCAAGCTTACGAGATATCTGAGTATTACAAACTTTCAGTTCTGCAAGTCCAGGGCCTCCTGATGGGATAACTTCTACTATGCTGAAGCTGTACTGCGGGGCAGATCGTTTTGCCACTTACTTTATTGTTCAACTCTATCTCTTAGGAAGGTAAAATCCAGATTTTTTGCTGGAGAGAGCCAATTGTGGTACCAATTCACAAAAATCTGGTCAATATCAAAATATATAGCCTATTTCATTGTGCTTGTTTAGGCAAGCTCTGGAGCGGGTGGTTACAGACAAATTGTAAAGTTTTCACGTGCCGTAGGCATGATTTCCAATCGCAACAGGGCTTTGTCTGGCAGGTAGTACCACCCTCCTTCTGTTCAGTTTGCAACACACTGTGCTCAACTTTTGTGATAGATCTCCCTGATGTCGATGTAGTATTTTGGAGATTGGAGGAAGGCTTTAGACAGATAGTAATACTATTATCTCTTAAATGCATAACTTGGTATTTGTGGGCCTTTATTGCACGGATTCTTCATTCTATAATCGTTCCAAAGAGTCATTAGGGGGGGGTTTTTGGTTGGCTTTTGTTCATCAGCAGTCCTCATAGGTTCTGTTTTAGGTCCGTAGTGTGGTAATTGTTTGTGTTAGCTTTGCCTATTATGTTCTTTTCTTTCCACAATATGTGATGATGGACACCGTCCTCTATAGGCCATCCGCTCAAACGACGGCATGGAACATCATGCAGTTGATCTTAATATATTTGATTTGGGTCAAATCAACAAAATGTCTCTCAACTCTGATAAATGTAAACGCTATGAGACGGTAGCAGAAGAAAAGGGGTGCTAGAGTCTCAATCCTTCCTAAAAATTCAAAAAAACTACCCTTGGCTGTTGTGCAATCATTGAAATATTAGGGTGTTATTATTTCAAATTTGAATGGGGAACCATGTTAAATACATTACATCTAGAACCTCGAGGCTGATCTGCTTTATAGGCGTTATGTTGTTTAATAACGGTAAAACGCCGATTGGTTAGTTAAATTATTATCCATTTCTTTGTCGTCCTATTTTACAATATGGTATCCTACATGGATGCCCATATCACGGATGGCCATATAGCGATATTGAAAAAAAATCAAAGAGACTGGTCCGTTTTTGCATTCCTGCACCCCGATTGGGAAAACTGTTTTTAAAAGTTGGGTCTCAGTTCTCTTGCAAATACGAATATTTATATCTGCTATCGCTTATCCTATTATGTGTTTGTATGGCGTGTATGATGTTGATCCTTTAGGTATATCTCCATTAATGCACGCGGAGGCCGACACTCTTCAATTTCGTCCTACCTATGCTAGGATTGACAGTTTTAAAGTACACTGTTTTCAATAGATTCAGTTGATTGACCACTTACCATCAGATATTCAGGAAAAAGTCTTAGTTAGCCTTCCAGTTTTTAAAGTGTTGAAACCAACCTTACTATGTTCCAGTGGCAGGTCCAAATGTCAATGTGTGTTTGGGTTTTCTTTGTAAGTGCAATATAGTATGTCTTAAGATTATGTTCTATTTTATTTATAGTATTTTATATGCCTTTCTGGCTGTGTGGTGATTGATGACGTCAATGTCTGCATTCTGCTCCTTGTTTGTTTTTGCGTGCCAGCAGGTTAACACTTGAGAGTGAAGTGACCCTAATTTCACTGTTTGGTCTTCCTGCCCGGCACTCATTGTTTGTCTTTTCTTATGTCCTTTTTGCCAATGGATAGTTTTGAGTTATGTCATCATTCCACACAGACATGGTACCCATCATTTTGATATTTGCCTTAAAAATATATTTTTTGTAAATAATTATGTGCAATTTTTTAATGTTTTTAATTTTATTGCTGGCAAATATATGGAAATGAAAATGAAATTACAAACCAAATTGTCCCCCCCCCAAAAAAAAGAGACATTCGTTGCATAACTTCACTTAGACTGGATGTAAACAGTTTTGAGGATATCTTTTCCCATGTACTCAAACAATACAACCTATCGTTACGTTCTTCCGTTCACTTGGCATAAATCCAAATTGCATCTTCGTCCACCTCACCATTCTCCGAATTCTTCTTAGGTATCCTCCCACAGTGTTCATGCATACGTTAATAGCTTCCAAACGCACTATATGCACCACAACCCATTGCATCCCCTTTAAAGAATAGAACAACCAACACTCACTCACTCAGGAGGAAGGAATTCCTCTTCCATCTAACATATCTGGAACCAACTCTTCATCACACCCCGTCCCTGTCTCTCCATCGCAAAGATCATCTCAAAACTCCTTCTGTACTCATGAGAGGCGCAGCGCGTATATGGTCTATGAGGTTGTTTCTTAAACCATCGAGCTTAGTGGGTTCCGCATTAATTTTAATCATGAGGACAATCGCCAACATATGGAAATTAGGATCTTTACCATCGATTGTACTACTACATGTGGTGTTCAATCGGAATATATAAACGTAAAGTAGTGGGACGTAAAGCATCACCAAACGTAAGTATAGGATGCGATGATTTTATAGATACCTCTAGTCTTTTAATGATTGTTCCACAGTACATTTAGTCTATTTTAGGATGGATAGTGTATGGACATATTTTAATGTATAATACACTAATTTATAGCGTGCAAAGATAACCTATTTCAGATGGTCGTTGTGTTGATTATTCATCAAGTACAATTACTCAAATTTGGTGGAATTGTCTATGGATGAAACATTTCCAATTGAAGCAAGTGCAAATATTACAGTGAAGATGTTATTGTGCTGAATAAGAGATACTAATAGACGTACCTTCATTATCTATTGAATGTAAGAAACTGTATTAAACTCCGATTTTCTATAGAAAAAGGCTGTTAATTACTAAACAGTGTCATGAACATTTTGGTAGCGTAATAGGCAACGGCGGCCGTGATCTAAAGGGAATGGCGCTTTATAAAGCCAATATATTATTATTATTTATTATTTATATTTGGTCAAAATGATATATATAATACCCTCCCCACGTTGATAAACAAAATCTGTGCTCTATACAGTATAGAAACCATTTAGGTAGTCTAATATTGAGCCTCTGAAAAATAGGAGTGTGGATAATGGCGTTGAGCATGATTATAAAACCACAACTAGGATCTGATGTTATGCACAACCAACAAGCCCTAAAAAAATTCGTTTTGGGCAACTGATTAAATACTCGATAATGCACGAAAATGAATCAGAAAGAGGTACACGTAAAAACAACAATATTGGATTAGAAGCTAGTCTATTGGTTATGATGAGGTCTGTCATTATAATCAACTGATATGCCGTTCAATTTGGAATAAGAGGATTGTCCTGTGTGTATTTATAGTCCCTATCGTCGGCTAGACCTCACTGATTTGCTAGTCTTGACATGCCACAGAATGTGTGGTTATGTGATGTCGCAATAGTATAAACCACGTTGAATGCGTTTAACACTTCACTTTGTTTTTGTTAATATTTTATATTTAGATTGCTCTTGATGGGTATGGATGGTCTTTGGGTTTGTAGCTTCTGCGTCGATTGGCCACCATGTGGTGGTGTTTGGTATCATCAAGTTCTCTCAAGGCCTCTATTGCTGTTATCTATTATATGCAGCACCATTTACGAGAGCATACGTAGACACGTAAACCAGAATCACGATCAGAAAATGCCAGCGAAGCGGAGGAGGAGTTTGAGAAAAGCGTTTACCACGACCACACGCAGTGTAAACTCTGTATTTGGTCGAGGGCAGGGAGATGAGAGATGGTCCTCCCAGACTATATAGTCCCATCTACACAACGGTGAAGAAAGAGAATTCGATTGCAGTTGACAATTCTGCCACCATTAGTTTCACGCTCTATCCGGCGGAACAATCTTTCCCCCGGCTAAAACTTAACAAAACTGTACTTTATTTATTGTAGTTATATGTCCAGACTAAAAAGTGAGTATCACCTGGAAGAAAAGTTTATCTCATGTGTTTTTTGTGTTTATTTTCTAGATCAATTTTAGAGAAATGTTAGTAGTGTACGTCAGCCCGGACCAATTTTGGGCACCAATTTAGGTGGAAGAGTAGAACAAAAATCTCCTCACCTGAGGATGTAGAAATCAGAGGTGGTGCAATTGTTTATGGGCCAAAAAGGTCAAAATTGACCCAAATAAGGTAAAAATCGAGAATGGTCGTGTATTTATTTTCATCTTCATATTAAAATGTAAAAGTCATTTAATTTCTTCCCCTCTATAGCTGTGGATTCAGCAGAATTTGAATGTGGAATCTGGAGTCCAAAATTGACCCCAGCAAGGGCAAAGGGGTTAAAATGACCCAAATTAGGTAAAAATCATAAAATGGTGATGTCTTTATTCCAACTTAAACTAGTATTTTCCAATTTATTCCCTCCTACAAAAGTATTATAGCCAGTCAGTGCTAGTAGATGAAGATTCGGCTCACAAAGAGAATTTTGATTTTGGAAACGGGGGTACGTGATGATTGGGACCGAGAACCACACGAACAGAACTCGAAGCAGCCAAATGGACCGCAAAAAAAACACGTAAAAGTTAATCAAAGGGGGGCAAGGTGTGATAACATTCAACTTATATGCATTTTAAACTTCTAAATGAATCACCTTATTCTATTATATATCGGTATGTAGATTAAAAAAATAATCGTTTGGGCCATATCACCCCAAAAGAAGCATCTTGATTGAGTCCCTTGGACCCCTCCAATACCCCTCTGTTTAATATCGTACGTACCTGTATCATTTCAACCCGTTTTGATAGAGAGCTAAAAGGCATTTATAACCTCCTAGAATACTGATAAAAAATATAAATATGCACTTTCTTACTCATATATCTAAAATAAATATTTTAAGTCTACGATTTCAAGAGTAACATAATACATTCCTACAGACAAACCAATATTATATTCATGGACCCGCGGGACGAGGCTATTAACGAATGGATCTTTAATAAATTTTGCTCCAAATGTTTTTTGGAAGCACAGAACTGGAAATCGACAAATGTTTTTGCCTATTTGTCAGCTGGCAACCAGATTTGCATGACGAAACGATTGCAATTGGCAAAGGTGGACAATATCAACATCATCAATCATCATCATCTTTTGACTTTTGTCGAAATCTGTGGCTTACTTCTTTGCAAAACGGTCTTTATCATGCTTGCCGCTCCCACTTCAAAATAAAGCTGGTATCTCTGCTGCATCGCCTATCAGAGTCGGTTAGTGATCTGCTACCCCTCTACTTGGGACAAGGGAGACCCACAAAATAAAGTTCCTGATCATGTCATTGATTTGAAAACAATGCCCACCACGGCCCGTAACCAGGGATTTTTTGGGGAGGGTGCGTTTTATTTTCCAAAGGGACCCTTTTCCCTAAATTCGCCCAGTTCGCCCTAAATTTGGACCTTTTTAATAAAACAAAAAATATTTTTAACCTTTTTTCGACACAATAATCATAAAAACCTAATTCTTGGCGGCTCGCTCCGCGCTCGCAAAATCGACTTTTTGGGCCATTATTGTGCCATTTTTAGGGGGTTTAAAAGGGGACGTTTTGGATTGGGGGGGAATCGCGCACCTCCCCCCCCCCCCCCCCACACCACAGACACACACACCTGTTTACGGGCCTGATGCCCACCGAACTTTGCTCTCTAAGTGCCACAAATTGTGGGAGATTCTGTAATAGGTATTACATCATAGACCCGATGTTCGGTAGGATGCTTTTTCCAGGAGCTTCCTGTATAATCGCTTTAATAGGTCCTGCAGTGCGCCCTTCATTGTCATGTTTCTCCACCATATAGTAAGATTCCCCAAGGCTTAGGAGGCAATATTAGTTGCTCTGGAGACAACAGACTTTTTATCTACTTAACCATAATAGTACAACAGTTGTGATATTTCAGGGCAGGAATAAACCAAAAGATAATTTTACAACATTTTATGATAGCTTTCATTCTGACAGGCCAACTGTTTTCTCCTACTGGATACAATTGTTTTTACCTAGTTCAAGGAAAAAGATGAATTGGTGGTGTATTGTTAAATTGTTTCATTGCGAATTTCAGTAGAAGAACACTAGAGTAGAGACGGCGATTTCTTTTTCAAAAGGGGACTTTCCCCCAAAATTACAAAGGGGCAATTTTGGCAAAGTGTCTTGAATTTACCTACACTTTTTTCAACAAAAAAGCATAAACCCCTATTTTTTCGGCTTCTCGCAAATCTGTTTTTGGCCGTTTAAGGCTCTTTTATTGGTTATGGGACCTTTTTGGAATGGGAGCGGCAGCCCCACCAACCTCCCCTGGTTACAAGCCTGAAATTGTGCATTATTACCAATTTACCCATTTAACAGAGCGAGACGCAGAATGTTATTAATGGCTAATATTCATTTTGACCAAATTGTGTGTAATTCGACCATTATTATCCAAAGTTTTTAATTTGGATGTCACTACAAAAAGGGAATATAGGTTTTAAAATTGGCATTGATTATTGAATTCCTACTTAATCTTGAAAACAAATGCATATCAAATATCATTTTCCTTTTTTTTATTTAATTAAACATACCCATTTTTAACCTTTTTGACCATTTCTGGGTCAATTTTTGTTCCCCCATTTCCCAACATTCAAATTCTTCAATCTACGCAATTATCTATATGACCATATTTGACCTTAGAGTTTAGCGTAATTAATCACTTGACATAATAATGACATGAGGCGTAAATAACTTATAGCGGACAGATAGCTCAATCGGGTCAGCGCTCGACCTCCATGTATGCTCATCCATGCGTATGGCGTGCGTTCGAGCCAGTGAGATTCAGCTATCTTTTAATTTCCCTGGACCAGAAGAGTAACCGCCTGGTTGTCTCGATCTCCCATAACGCGATAGTTGGGGAGCTGGTCCCGGCTGCTATGGTTTATCTCGATGTAATGTTTGGCGAGATCAGTGGAAGCGTCTGATCCCGAATCTGCTGCAGCCCGTGAAATGATGCTAAATGTTTATGTGTATTCTGTTGGGCCATAGTTATCAGCGGCCATTTGTGAAAGCCGTTAGAGAGCGCCAATATCATAGCGCTATATAAATATCTGCTCTTATTATTATTATTATAGGTGTTCAACTAAATGACCCTATAAGAAAATACCTTCCATAAACTGCTCTTAAATATAAAAATACCCCAATTATGATCAGTAATGTGTGAATTCTGAACTTATTTCTGGTGATAGTAGTTGTTCCGATCGGTGTGTATGGTGGATATCACAAATAAAATACATGATTTTTGGGGTGACAACCCATGAGCGATTGTGCGCCAGGGCACTTGAAGATTAAATGCGACTTCCTGTCCTAACCAGATGGTCCGAAATAGCTTTCGTGTGGGATTTTTCATAAAGAAAAGGGGTCATTGATCTTTATGATGAATCTTATTTTGTTTTTAAATGGTCATGTGTTGTAAGATTGAAGTGAACAGGGAGTCACTGGGTGCCAGTGTGATGTCAAAATGTAGTTCAAATGACAGGCAACCCCCCACAACACCACTACCACCACCAAGGTAGCAAATACTACATGGTCGGACTTAATGACTCATTACATGGGTTGCGAGAACATTACCATTGCAATAAACAACTTTTAAAATCTTCTAGTTATTTTAAAATCTTTCAATCTTGCAAATTGTGTCAATGGTTGGTATGACATGAGCAATCGCTCAAATGTGCAGTTTTTCACGATTTATATCTTCCGTGTGTTGTAAAACATTGAAAAGAAACGAGTAGTCCCCAATCCCCCAAACAAAATACTACAACTACAAATATGACAAGCGGAACTTTACACCTAACTAAACATCCTAGATAGTTCAACTATAACTTCTTGGATGGCAAGACTCATATCTACAATGTACACAATTTGTGTCCAGATCCAGCTTTTGCAAATGTTTGCCCCCCCCCCCCTCCCCCGCCATGCTGCAGTTTTCCAATAAAAGGAATCTAAAGTGGTTTGTCCTATGCATACGCGCGTATTTTTGTAATTTTTGTAAATAGAATAATTAATATCGGAGATCTCGCATAATTATTTCAACGGCTGCTGGCAACGTCCTCAATTTCGGAATATCCGGGAATTGCGCCAAGTCCTTTTCTACACTCATCCATGTTGTTCCGTGGTTCAGGCAAGTCAAGATTAAGGTCCGTGTTCGTGATGTGGCACTATTTTCGGGACGGACATAAATTTGGCGTTTCCAGCTCCCCATTAAATTACAATCAGGATCCCAATTCTAATTGCAAAATCCTTTCTTTTATGACAAAAACTCGCATTTTTGAGCATTAGCATTCAGCATGTATAGTTTACTAGCAATTACCAACCACAACTGTGCAAAAATCTCCATTTTTGAATGAAAAATTGGGGCTGCTCTTTCCCAAATGTGCGGTTATTGCTTTAAGGAGATGTTTTAGAGATCTATAAGTCATGTTAGAATTAAGTTTTTAAGAGGTGCCTGAGAACCCCTGTATCTGCTAGACTATTCTTACTGGGGTGGTCATATTACCTAACTGTTTCACCCCATATCATTACTAATCAGTATTTATACTTAAATCCCTACATAAGCTAATTCTTCACGTCTACTACAATGGTAGTTTGATCTTGCTTTTTTTCCTTATCCACACTGAAGTCTGGTTGTGTAAGACAACAATAGCTAGACGATTTTCAAATTGTTTAATTGCTACACCCTGGTTGTGGTGGTGGGGAGCCTTCCGTATCTTTATTAACCTTTGTCGATATCTACTGTCTGATCATTGGACCTAGTTTGACATCAACGTTACCCAAGCCCGCCCCACCCCCGTTCCCAACCAATTATCCGTTTTTTAATATCAACATATTTAAAGACTTTTCCTTTTCATTAAAAACATCACGTACTGAAGCTCTTTTGCATACCATAT
Source organism: Ophioderma brevispina (assembly GCA_023653785.1). Classification (NCBI taxonomy): domain Eukaryota; kingdom Metazoa; phylum Echinodermata; class Ophiuroidea; order Amphilepidida; family Ophiodermatidae; genus Ophioderma; species Ophioderma brevispina. The sequence continues at coordinate 2,913 of JAMKCH010004960.1, read as the reverse complement.
GGTGGCACATATAAAGCGAATTTATACTTCAAAAATCCTCACACCACAAACAAAAGCTCTCCATTAACGCCTGTGTAGAAGATTCAGTGACAATCACGACGCTGGTCCCGATGGCATTCGCTCATTTGTAGTACATTCGGGTGACGGACCTAAGTATAACCCACAATCGATGTGTGTACATTGTACGTGTCCATGCAACCAGCTTTGTGCCTGCCCCAAAACACGGTCCCGCGCATATAAATTAATGACAGCAACCATACTCCTATTGCATTTCCAAGTTTCAACTTTGTTCAACTGCCGGAAAATAGCCAGGACACACATATTTGCTTTGGTTTACTTTTAAAACTAAAACTGTGGGTTTCAGGAATGACTAAATAAATACCGACACAGATGTACCTCTCACTGAGTCCCAACATTATATCGGCGCATAATCTACGATTATTTAAAGGAGTACTTTTTTGGATAAAAATGGGTACAAATATTGGTGAGCTCATGGATTAAAATAAGGAATAGTTTTGAGTGTCCCTCAAATGCTGCTTAAGAACGTAGGGGGTAAACAAGATCAGCCCCATTGATGCAATGGCCGTTGAACCTTCTGTGCCCCCTACTCGGAAACTAAGCATTTAAGACAGTTCAAACCATTCCTTATTTTAACCCTAATGAACTCCCCCAATATTTTGCACCATTTTTTGATCAAATCCCGGAGCAAGGTCGTTAACCCCTGTACAACCGATATTGACCCTTATTATTGAATTTTTGCTGTTTTTTAGCGTATAAACTCTAGAACTTTAGGCTGTACATATTACAAACTATACCTTTTCTGAATCCTTGGTTAGACACCAACATGGTGTTGCTTTTCTAACACGATTGGATCAATTAAAAATTTGACCCCTGTACAAACTTTGTTGGCCCCCTTCCTTAAGGGCCACCATTTGCGGCACTTACGAATTGCGTTTCAGGGGTTCCCGTCGGTCTGTAAAAATATTTAATCACTCAAACATTTTGTACTTAGGAGGTTACAAAAGTGTGCTAGCTCCTGGGTTATAGTACTTACACTTGGTTGGACTCAAACCGGGGACCTCATGATCTTAAGTGTAATGCTCTATCCAGTCGACACTTGTACTTACTGGACAAATTGGCCATCAAATTAGATTATTTTAAAGGATGTTGAAGTTAAAAGATTTAAAACTTGTACGTTATGGCCTCCAATCGACAGGGGGGTTTAGTTGACCTATTAACCTTCGTATACTGGCCTTTTTGGAACAAAAATCCCGAAGGGGGGGGGGGGGTTAGTTACACCCCCCCCCTGTGATTTTCGTTACTGAACACCCGATTCCTGTAAATTTGGTACCAAAGGCTAGCTAGGTTTCTTATTTCCATTGGTACCAAATAAGAAAGTACTAACATACCCATTATGACGTCACAAGACGTCATATGTTGAGGAAAGTACCGAAAATCTCTGAGATATAGTGGAAAGTCTTGAGATTTGCCAATTTTAGAGACTCCAAACACTCTATTATAGCTCTAAAATAGTCATTATAGAAAAACTAGTCATTTCCATCAAGTAGAGTCAAAAACCGCATGTGAAAATTGTGTTTCCTAACATTTTTGGCGAAAAATTGAATTGTCCACGTGTGTGTCTATGGAAATGGCAGTTTTTGGGACATGCGAACTTTATGACTCATTGTGTGACGTAATGATAGGCATGTTGGGACTGATTTGGTATCAATGGAAAGAGGAGGACCAATCTATCTTTGGTACCAAAATCAAGTGTCTGTGATGTTCCTGTTGTTGTGTTAGGCGTGTTGGTACTTCTTCGTCCGGAGGGGGGTGGTTACAACCCCCTATCGATCACTTTGGGATCACCAGGTCTATTACCTTACCCCGGTGGATGTTTGTTTTGGATATTAAACGGAGGGAACAGTCAATGACAATTACATTAAATTAATTTGGCCCAAAAAAGGGTGTCATGCCGGGGAAAAAAAACCTGAAGGGGTGTGAGTAACCACCCCCACCCACCCCTCGGTAGCCAAGGGTTGTTAAATAACGTTAGATAATTAGTGATACAAAAGAATGGAAAATAAAACTCACAACTGGGCTCAAATTGGGGGGTCTCTCCTCTTTGGGGGCAGCCTGGAAAAATGCCCATCCTTGCAATATGGAGTAAAATATACTCAGCCGCCCAATTGAAAACCTACAATGGCCCCCTTTTGGAAACCACTTAAAGCCCAATTAAAGAAACGCATCATTGACCCATTGAAACTACAATGGCCCCAGGTGGGAACCCACTTAAAGACAAGTAAAGAAGCTATCAATTAACCATTGACAACTACTAAAATGGCCCCATTTAGAAAGCCCATGTAATTCCCTGCCCACGTAAGCCCATGTAACCAACGTGAAAACCCACGTGGGCCCCACTGACCATTTAACTTGGGTAAAACCAAGGATGGGTAGCCCAGATTAATCCAACATGGGACCAACACCCCCCCCCCCACAAGTAGCCCAATAAACACTCATAATGGGTTGCTACATTTGGGGCCATCAGGAAAAGCCCACATGATACCCATGTCAAACATGCCCCATACAAAACCCACATGGGCCCAATGAGGCATAAACCCATCAGGGGTACCCATTTACAACCCCACATGGCCCCATTAGGAATAGCCACATAAACCATGCACACTATAGCCCAGCTTACCCAAACAAAACCCAAATGGCCCCAGCACGGCAGTTGCGAGGGGATGCTCCGCGGACTTTATATGCTTCACACAGGCTCTCTGTTGACCTTTACGGGTAGACGTTTCATATTGAATTCCCAAGTAGAACGCAACGTTGCATATAGCCGTTTTAAAGGCCACAGTCACACTGGAGAGGCGATTGCCTGGGATTGCCCGCGATTGAGAAATCGTGCGA
>JAMKCH010004959.1:0-34976 GCA_023653785.1 Ophioderma brevispina | reverse complement strand
AAGTTCTAAGGACTCTAAAACATTCATCTTCGTTCCTTATAGTAGCCTTTGTGTGAAATACAAAGAGAAAAGTAAGGGTCGAATCCTCAAAGCTGAGAACTTACCTAGTTTCAAATTGTTCTCTTTCATATTGTTTTTAAAAAATTGAAAGGGTTTTTTTCTAGATTGGACTTGTCTGGATTTAAGTGTTAAGCCAGAAAACTAAGTTTATTTTGTGAATACCGGCCAGGAGTGGAGTTCAATCCCCGGCCATGCCAGACAGCTGTATTCCATTCACAAAAATATATTGTGACCATGCTACAAAGTTCCTGTACAGAATAGGCTTATGGAAACTGGTTGTTGTATTCAGTTATACAATGGTTCAGTAATGATTGGATGGAAGGACTTATGCCATTGCTGACCGAGATGTAAAATCCGTTTTGCGCTAATCTCTTAATACAAGGGTCTTTTGGCCCATTTGATGACACATAAAAAATTAGTTGTGTGGTGGTATTGAGATAAGAATGCCATTATTTATATGCTGTGATAAGGAGTGATATTTTGCAGTGTTCAAAGACAAGTTACAAGTATATTCAAATAACAAACGTGTAATGACATAAATGTGGTGTTTTCATCCTGATATTCAATGAAAATCCATATATCTTATATGAGAACATAATGTATTTTAGCTAAACATTTATTACTAGCTGCATTACTAGATATGTATGAGTATCATAAACTTTTTTACCTTAGCATTAAACAATTCACTCGTACCTATCACGGTGGAATGGACAGACCTCTAAACTTTTTAATGAGATCTCACTATTTTGAAATTCTACTAATAGTTCAATCTGTACATTCCAGGTCTTTTATCGACCCCACTATGAGGCACATTGAAATAACCGGGCACTTCCTATCGCGACTAAGCCTTAAGCGAACATTACCATTTTCGCATCAGGCGATAGTCATCGCTCAGTATGAAGATCTTAATAACCTTGAACACTTGTACCATGATTTGTCAACAGCGCTGATGCGTATTTTCCTGCTACTTATACCATCCACTCATGGCTGATTCAACCAAACTGATCTCAAGCTTGTTAATCTAAAAGGCTTGTATCTAATCGGCTGAAAATTCAACTGAATTCCCAGAAAGGACTTTTTTTTTTTTGGAGCCAGGGGTTTGTTTCCAAAAAAAAAATATATGTTCCCAATTTTAGGAAAACCATTTCGATTTCTTCTAAATAAAACGTTCAACTTCGGATCTGGGTCCAGATGGGTGTTGTAAGCGCGGCCAACCTGTAAAAAGCCTGCCTGTGTACGCATAGATTCATGGCAACATTGCTTAATAAGATCTTGCAAATCGGGACACCCCTCCCTTCCCTCCTTGGGACCAGAGACGAAGTTAAAACTTTAATATTAGTAATTTGTGAAGAGATGCCCGCTATACCTACAGGACGAACAGTATAATTGAAAAATTCTTATTAAACATGTTTAAAAAAGGTGTTAATGGTATACTTTGGCCATTACTTTCCCTTTTCATACTCTTCAACTAATAAGTTTTCTTGCGAAATCTTTTATAATCAACCGCTATGGGTCCTTGAAGGGTCAAGTTGATACTTCGAATGGTCATCAGAGTTCTTCATTTTCAACGTGGTGTTTTTCAAGGCGACGTTGGTTACCGCTTATTTTCCTCTTGACATTCAATCCTATATCGTGATTTTATAAAGTCGGAGAAACAACATGCAGGTGGCCACTATTTAACAAGAAACGTTGTTATATCTCTATTGTTAATCCATCGCTGACGTAGGACATCTACCAGCTAGGATCTTTCTCCCTCACGCTTCTACTATTTTCTTCTTAAGTTCTATTCTATAAGACAGCTGGTACCCTCAACTATTGTGTATTTTTCTCATCCAGGTTAAAACCAAGAAATTTTAAGTATATTTCTCTCTATGCCGTAAAAAATAAAAACTTTTATTTACGCAAACCCATGCCCAAAAAGTTGGAACGGAACTGGGACTATATTCCACGAGAGAGTAGCAGTATGTACTAAAATGTTCAACTTCCAGCAGAAATATTCCACGGTATCTCAATCAAGGTTTTACTAGACCGACTCTTGGCAACTTTGTCATAGAATGACTAAAATGTAAAAGAAGACTTATACCGGACCCATTCTTTAAGACAATTAAATGTTATAAGACGAGCCAAAGGTCTTTCCTTACTTTGTATATATTGGATTTCTGATGTCTGCAGGGAGAAGTACAACTTGAAGATACGATGGTTAACTGTGAAGTTGGACTACAGAACTCTACAATGATCAAAACTAGGAACGACCAATGCTTCAGCAAATAAGTTGACAAGGAAGATAACTATTTAACTTTTAGTTACTTTTAGAGCCAGCGATTTATTTAAAATATAAACAACTCTCGCCCCTAATTTGTCATTAGTCCATTCTTTTCCACACTCTTGTATTGGAGTAAAGACCCCTGTAAGTGCATGCTAAGCTTAACACGCGGTATTTTTCAAGAAATGACAATTTTTATGCAGTTTGCTAATAAAAGTCGGGATCCCGACTTTTACTTAAAGAAAACAGTCGTAAATGGCATCTTCAATACCGTTTTAACTGCTTTAGTATCTGTTTTTCACAGTAATACTACACTAGAAATTTAGAGACAAAATGGGCATTTTTAATTTGGAAACTATATGAGTTGCTTTAACTCTACAAATGACACCAATACACTTTGTAGATGATCAATAGTTAAAACATTAATGTGGATCAAAATACAAAGCCTAAATACTTGAATTTATCAATAATCTCAATATAACCATTAGCTATCATTATCAGAAGAGAAGTATTCTTAAATTTATTTAAAGCTTGCTTGCTGCCAAACATAATGACATTGTCTTTTTTTAGTATAAGGTTAACTGATTAAAATTTAAACCAATTTGTAGCCATGTCAAATGCCTTTTAAGCAAAGTCACTGCAGTCCGATGAACTTGCTGATAGTTGTATCGTCGATATATTGCATTTACATTTATCAGAATCGGGTAATGTATACAAAAATAGTTACAAAGGGACCTAATATGAATAATTTGGAATCCAAATATCAATTTTTGTTAATCTGGAAGAATAGAATTATTACAGCTTGAGACCTATTTTTAATAAAAGATTCAAATTATTATTTGCAGTAATACAATAAGCAAATCTGGAAAATTAGCACATGATATCACATATTTTAGCATGGTTCCCGGTCAAAACATTTATGTGAATCCCAGTTTATCATAACCATCGAAGAATTTGCAAAGAACTTAGAACATGGACTCCAATATGATATACACTGATGCTCGACTTTCAAAGGCAATCGATAGCCTGTTCCTTTATAGCAACGATTGATAACCAAGCTGGGATTTTATGGTATAAGAGACAAATGTTGGCTAACACCAAGAACGCAAAAGGTTGTCGTTGAAGGAGAGTCCCCGGGGAGAGTATTTAACTAGGCCTCTACGTTTAAGTGGGCCGGAGTACCGCAGGCGACAGTGTTAGTCCCGCTTAAGTATGTCTATGACATTGCTGACAATATTAACATTAGACGTCTCCACTACAGAGTCGTCTATACCCATCATTGATCGGGCCCATGATAGCGAGATTCTTCAGTCTGATGTGGATTTGAACTCGTCAAATCAATGACCTATGTCTTCAAACCAGATACCAAATGTCCATCTCATTTACCCGATTAACCACCATAAACCAAAATGTCACATACTCTCGGCAATCCATCCGTCGAGAATAGAGTATAATAGTCAGAGAGAACGGTCCATGTGACCGTACGTTGCGTTGACCCATTTTTTTTTTTTGCTGAAAAATTATGCCAATTAGGGTGTGTCAATAAGAATCTGCTGCCGGTGCCACCTGGCATACCTTGGGCAGTTTGAGAAACCAAGATGGCGGTCGCCATAAATGATAATTATCTATTCAACCCTATATTATCAAACTGAGGAGTTAATAATTATTATAGAACCATAACAGTGTATGCACTTGTAACATTAAGTCTACTTCAAATTCCAATCGAAGCCAAATCCATAATTTTAAATATGTTCCTATAACAGCAAATACGTGAGATAAATACTAGACTAAGGTACGTACGATTATTGTTGTTATACACAATTTAAATGTTTTCTGATACTTTAAAGTTGCAACATATTCAATCAATATGGCGGCCAAAAATTGAACATTTTTCAACAAAATACTTGACATCAATATTTATAAGTATTACAATTACAAGCCTTCAATCGCAAATCATGTGTCCCATGACATTAGAAATGTACCGTTGATCCTAACCAATGTACAACATACTTTCATTTGTTTTTAAATGCGCCAACTTTCGAAATAAAACTAATATGTGCAAAGTTGTCAATACCATATGATTACATTTATTTCACCATATATTGCAACTAATTTAAATTTGACACCTTTGTTATTTATCGGGATTACCTTGTATCACTTGGTTATGATCATAGGTTATAAACATTTGTAAATCGTTTTCTTTACACAATAAGTTAATACTTTGAATGTAATATTCGAAATTTGTGGTCAAGTATTTTGTGAAGATATTCCACTTTTTTGGCTGCCATAATTGATTTACGCCAGGCTACAACCTTAAAAGTATCAGATAATTTAGTGTGTCTAACAACTCATCGAATTATTTCATGTTTATTTTTTAATCGCAGGTATTTGCTGGTATCGGGTATATTTTAAAATTTTCATTTGGTTCCATTTGAATTTGCAGTATGACTCAATGTTACAAGTGCATGCACTTGTTCATTGGTTCTAATAGTATATTTATTAACCGGATCCATAGTTTGATAATATAGGGTTGATAGATAATTGTCATTTATGGCTACGCCATCTTGGTTTTCTCAAAATGCCCAAGGATGCCCAGATGGCACCCGGCAAGATTCTATGCGACACCCTGAAACTATTCATTTTCAGGCAAAACATTGTGTATATACTCAACTTTACGTCAGGCCTTAACTTGGACATATCTCGCCGATAATAATGTGTCGCTAAACCATCTTTGGACTATGGAACTCGCCTACCCCTACATTCGTCATTGTACGATATTCATGCATTGGAAAATTTTCGAACTTGAATTACTGCATGCAGATAGGCACAATGTAGGCTGTAATTTTTCTTTTTGTAGTAACTTTTTTGTTTTGTTTCGTTTCTTCAAACCTTTCCCATTCTCAAATATATACTGCGTTTTGCAGATTTATTTTAGATGCAATCAACCTGGCAATATAGAAGAGTATGTTGTAAAGAAAAATCTGGAATAACATTTCCAAATTTCCAGGATGCTGAGGTTTGGTACTTGTTTTTCCAGATATGCGCCAGTTATCTTGATTAAAGTAGTATTTATTCTATTCTTCTGAAACATGAGTGGCATGCGTGTAGATATTGTTGACCACATTTGTTAAGCACCTTTATTCCTATGGCGCTGTTATGCTACACATAACTTTTACTGCATGAAAACGAAAACTCCGATTCATCTCAAACTTTGGAATGAACATTTAGGTGACTAACTTTAGTTCTAATGCGGACTATTTATAATTAATACACCAAAATATATCAATTTCGAAATCTCTGAGTCAGCCTTTAAATGAACAAAGGGACACTGACAGGTTACAAAAAGTTCCAAAAAAATGCAAGTGGACAATCATGTGATGGGAGCCAGCGAACTTTAAAATATGCTACAACGAACACAGACACAGTACTTTTATCGTTAGAGAATACAAATCAAGGCTCAGCAGGTGTAAAATGTGCATATCTTCATCGCTTTCCTTATTGTACAGGTGTTTCACATTCCAAATATCATTAACTCAATCTAGACACAGTTCTCAGTATCTAGACCTTATTCTCAATATCATATAACCATCAGAATCGCCCAAATCTCTGATAACTATATTTTAACACAGATTATAGTTTCGAGTTAGTGATTATCATCTTATCATTTCTTTTCACTAAATAAATCTGTATCTATCGGAATTTCGATGGTTTGAGAAGACCGTGGAGCAGGGTTGCGTCATTTGGGAAGGTAAGATTTGCGCAGGATGTAATTTGAAAATATCAATGGGAGAAATATGTTTTAGCTTATTTTTGAGAAAAAGACACGATATAAGATACTACTGATAGTTCTCATGATGAGTTCCACGGTTTATATTTATACAAATGCTTAATCGTGGTGATATTGGATAGTGTTATAGGACCTCCATTTTTCTGATTATTAAACTTTTAAAAAATTTTTTATTTTTTTTATTTTTTTTATTTGAGAAAAGTTTCTCACAGGAAACGTATTTTGTTTACTATAAAATTGAGTTGGAAGGGGAAACCCCCAGTTGTTTTGATAAGTGCACCTGTTAGATTGCACAATAGGGGGAATGGGGGATTCCCCAAGAATGCTAAAATTAGTAAACTGACGCAGCTTGTTTAGGCTTTAAAAGATCAAAACATTGCAAGATTGGGAATTCCCCCACAAAAGTTATATATATGAATATAGTGATTGTAATTAGATTGTGAAATCTGATTTGATGCTGCAAGGTCATGTTTATGCATAAGAATGATGTAATGATTATGTTGAAAGGGGGAATCTTATGTGTGAGTTGTTAAATACTATCACTGGAAAAACTCTCTGCCAGCATCCAACACTAACAAGTTTCTAGAAGATAGCTAGTTTTACTCGGCATTAAGGAGCAGACCGGTAAAGTGCCTGTTTTCCAGGCAGGATATATAATTCATGTGAGCAAGAGTAGGTGATGTAATTATTTACTGTATTTGAAAGCTGAAAGTGCTGGGAATCAAAAATGGATTCAAAATTGTGGACAGATAGAAATCGTGGTGATTACCTTGGGACTGATATACTGTGATTTACTATCATCGAGGGACTTATTTAACCTTGTTCGTCTGAAACTGCTGGACAAAAGTTATCTTAGGACTGAGAAGATTCCCATGGAATAATACCTGAGGAGTTAAGTATGTGAACTGTGCGCTGTCGTTTTGGAGTCTTCGCGGGGGACATATCGTCATTGAACTGCAACGCTTTCAACACCGGACACTAGCAAACTCTAAGTAAATTATAATCTTAATATGGTGTGTAATTTTATGTATTTGTTTTGGACATACCAAATTCTTGAAACCAGACATTAAAGATTCATAAAACTGTTTTATTATATAAAATTAGCATGTGCACAAGCTCATTTATTTGTGTTTGATCCCGGTGACTTCTGACTCCTCAGACGTGACGAGGACGTCATAACAATAGTTATCAAGATGGTCGGATATAACCTTAGTCAGTCCCCCCAATCTACAAAAATACTCAGGGCGGGGGGTTCCTCAAGGTTCAATATAGCGTCCCTCTGCTTCAAAGGTATTAGATTTTATCAGTGAAGATGATACTTATACTGGTCTAAAAATAATTGTCGGCAATAAGCAAGGTTACATCAAGACATTAAAACAACTATATACCGGCTTACGAACTCGATTGCATAGATATCATAAGATTAGTCTTCAAGTGACATTTTGAATTTGAAGTAAGACAAACTGTGATAAAGACATTTTGATCTTTACAAGAGAATCTACAACCACATTTCTAGCCGTAATTGTGGTTGTCTGGCTATTTATCTTAATTGTGTTTGTTGTTTGTGTGTTGGATTTGGGGGTTGGATTATGTTGCTTGTCTCTGGTTATATTGAGTCTCTTGTCATCTCCTCCAAGGGCTTCAGTGTTGTAAATTTCTCTTTTTTTAGATATTATTTGTAAATGAAATTGAAAGTGTTTGGTTTGATCTGTATTTGACTGTCTTCTTATTTCATTAAAAATCCCAAACAACACATCCCTTAAAATAAATCAGGCTAGATTAGAGCAACTTTGCAATCTCCGCTCCTGTACAAAATAATAATTGCAATTATCAAACACTGCAGCAATCGTGTGGATTGGACGCGCACATGTCATGTTTACCTGGGGAAACTAATGCGTCCAATGACTACTTCGGTCAAATTAGGAAGAAGTCATGTGGGAGGTATGGGGGGAGGCTTTTCGTTAAATTACAATCAATCTGTTTGGTAAAGCTACTAATTTAATTCATTCTATATCTTTGAGTATACAAAATATACTTTCATAAAGTTATCAACGAAAGGTCGGTTAAGTGTTAAGTATTGATTTTTCCTGTGACAAAAACCTGATAAATTTTAAACTTATTCCCTTTGAAAATGGAATCGCTAATTCCCGATGTTCGCCATATTTGTTTGCAGAGCAAATCGGGTCTCGGAGGGTGGGTATCTGACTGATCGTATTTTACAGAAATATGGTTGAAAAGTTGTAGCACAAAATGGCAGTTACGGTAGGGTGAGTAAAATAAGATAGCAATTACATGTGTGAAATATCAAAACATGTGTGGACTTCCGTTATAGTGCAGCAAAGTAAGATGGTTCTTCTTCATTTTGGCCGGGTTGTACGTGTAAATATGACACATCAGCACATGGCGAGGACGGGTCGATTGTTTACGGTCCATCACCATGAAGCAGCGAAGTAATCATCGGTTGCAAACTCCCGTGACATTTTTAGGTTTGTTAGGACTTACGTATTTTTATTCAAAGTTTGGTGCTATTCAGCCGAATTATGACAGAAATACTCGAATTTGATCGGCCATAAATGCAACACAGCCAGTGAGTGGTATCCGGCAGGAATCTCACTCTCTGGTCAAGGGTTGACATTAGTTCGCATATTGCAAACCCTAAATATACGAGCAAATCAGGCATTCTGTAATCGGAATGAAGTTTTCGTTATGGACCGGCCCTCTATTTAGGAAACCATCATTAATTATTATTTTGAAAAAAGGTTACTCAAATTGAAATATTTCATGAAAAAGGGGACTTAATAACTTAAAAAATGAGGGGGTCAATCAAATCTTAGGCCAAAATATTAGCGAAGATATGGGCAAAATCTGTTTTGCTGTTTGTCTCACATGTAGTGACAGGGCAGTGTCAATTCGCGCCATTGGAATTACTGTACAAAATGTACGGCAAGGCTCATTTTTTGCACTTGGAGATTGGATTTCTTTCTGTGGCGCATAATTTTACAAAATTCTGCTATCACTACCATGAATTGTTCCTGTGTCAAAGTTTCGATTTTTTTGTTTTTCCCTTCATATGAGGGTTTAGAGGTTCAAATTTCAATTCTCATGTACCAGAGGATTACACAGTAAGAAGGGATCGGATCACAGGTTTTGGTTGAAGGGAGCCCTCTATTGGGAGATGTGGGTATTCTTATTTTAGGTTTGCAGAAGAGTGTGACTTAAAAAGTGGAGCGCAAATTCACTGAATCCTTCACAATACCAATTCAGATAAAATTACTAACACAAGACTTGCTAAACGTCCTTATAAAACATCTATCAACCAGTGATTTGCAAAAAAATTTTAGAAATAAAAACAAAATATAACATTTTTATTTTTATTCTGATTTTTACATGTTGAGTAATGGCGATAGTATTGCCGCTGTTGTTACTGTTGTGGAATTATACGATTATAGTGAAGGATTCCCCTTAATTTTGTATCTCAGAATTAATCATTAGGAATTTATGCATCTATAGATAAAAGACCTTCTGGGGTACGTGTGTGGCCGTGTTTTACGAGCGAGGAGTATAATTAAACAATGTATTAGCTCCGAAAAACGGCGATATTTGCGAACCTTTTGCTCGCAGCCTATTCATTTTACAATCATCCCCCCCCCTTTGCACTGCTAAACGTTATTGTATAGGGAAGTGCTTCTACCGTGATGCGACATGACCCCAATTAAAAACGTTCATAGGTAGATAGATAGATTAGAAGTTCCTTTTTACTAGGTTGACATAGCTGAATGCATGCTCATGATGAGTTTGTTAGAAATATCTAACCGTAACTGGACCCCATTTACGGTTAGAAGGGATAGGTAGTCTAGAATGGGCGGGCGACGAAGCACATGGCCTAAAATCAAAACATAATTTGCATCACAGTACCGCCAAAATCGCTCCCTGACTGAATTTCCCGGCTAAACCACATACTGTTGTAATTCGTTACTACTCAAATTACAGCAGGAACTTACATATTGCTTCTTGAGACATAAGTTTGTTTCATATCTTGGTTGATTACGGTGAAAATGTCACATTTTGAACGCACTTGGTGTGTGATAAACACAGACAAAACAACGCTGCGACATGTGCGAGTGTCTTATAATGGCATTGTTTCTATATTTAATTGCTTTTGCTATCCAATTGTTCCTGTGTTCTGTTGCCGCGCCAATAATCACGTAGAAAGGCCACACTGTCTTCATAAAGCGTAAGCACCTCACATTTAATTCATCTGATGTTATCACGCGATTTTGTTAATTTCAGATAATGGAGATCCAATTTTAAAAACATTGTTGGATCTGTCGTGGATCTGTGTTGATCAGGGAAGAAGAAAATGGGAATTCAAAGGGAGTCTGCTGATCCTATATATTTCATTTCATGTTCATCTCACACACTCCGTTTAGTTTTAAAGCTACGCGGTTGGAATATTACCCGAGCTTCGACAGCTAAAGGGACATAACAACGGCACCATAATGCAGTGGGCACACAGCAACCGCTCGGCTCTGTCCGATGACGTACGAGATTGCATAGCATTATGGCAGATAATTGGATGGCAGAACAAATACGGTTGACGCAATCGTTCAATGGCGGCCTTGTGGTGTCGCCAATTGCTGAGACACGTCACATTTTCTTTCTTCGACTTACAATTGGGACGATTCCATTTGTGGCAAAAGGTGGAGCACAGCTTCGTAATATTTGAAATATCTTGTTGCGCTTTGAAGAGAATAGAATTGGTCTGGATCTGGATTACTTGTCTACTGCTAAAATAATATACTTTGTCGTAATCAATTGCCAACGATCTATACATGCCTGTATGTGAAATGAGGCGACATTGCACGTTTTAACTTGTCTCAGTATTTCCCTATGCGCCACATAGTTAATCCATCAGACTGCATTGTGGTACTGAAAAGCATCTGTACGGCACGTTTTACAATTGTCACAAACAACCAAACAATGGGGACAGCTCGAAGGCTAATTTTTCGAAATTGTAAATTGTACACAACGGGATCAACTACAAAAGGACGATTCAGAACAAGCAGCATACACTCAAGAATACATATAATGGAGTGTTATGGCTAAGAATACCGACCAATTTCCGAACCCTAAACAAAAACAATAGCGCGCAAAAAGTGAACGCGACGGCCCGTTCTCAGACGCTTAACTCCTCTATCTCCAGATAGCAGGCGAAGCATGTGCTATCTGCAGATTGAGTTTCTCGATCAAGCTGAAGTGAATGAAAGCTCGTTGAATGGGGCGTTTAATTATGTGCTTGGTTTTGGGCCCTGAGAGTTACAAAAGGACCCAATTGACCTATACGATTCAATTATCTTTGGGGAATTGAACAATGCAGGGAATGTCGAATATGTTGCTGTTATTTTCGGAAGGTTGTTAAAAGCGCGCTATCTGAAGTTTGTTATAAATCTAAAGGTTCGTTAATACGAACACAGGAATTTTCAGTACAGGCATTATTCCGAAGGTTGTTAATCTGAATTTATGATTTGTTTAGTTCCGACTTCAAACAGGTTTGTTAATATCCGAAGGTTTTGTTTGGTTTTTTCACGTTTCCCTCGTAACAATGATGAAACCCTAAATATACGAGCAAATCAGAAGCATTCTTTAATCGCAATTACGTTTTCGTATAGGACGATCTATTTTAGTTTGCGAATAGAGTTGTACTTAAAACGTGTAGCAGCAAATCTACTGAATTCACAATACAAATCAGATAAAATTACTCGACCAAGTTGTTGCTAAACGGTCCGTATAATATAAACATCAACAGTGATTTGCAAAAAAGCTAGAAAAACCACAAAATTACATCTACAATTTGATTTAACATGTGAGTAATGGTTGCTTGGTATTGCCGCTGTTATCACTGTTGTGGAACTACAATTATATGTGGAAGGATTTCACCTGAATTTTGTATCTCAGAATTAATCATTATGAATTTTTATGCATCTATTATTATAAAAAGACCTTTGAGGTAAGTGTGTTGCCTTGTTTTACAGCGAGGGAGGATTATATTAAACATATTTTATTAGCTCCGAAAAATGGCCAAATATTTGCGAAACCTTTTTGCTTCGGAGCCTATGATTTACACTCACTGCACTGCTACAGGTTATGGTATATTGGGAAGGCTTTACGTGATGAGAGTACGCCCATTAAAAAAGTTCATCACGGTAGAATTGTCTTTTACTAGTTTTCCCTCCATTTGTCTTTTGCCATGTGGTAACATAAATACAGCTGTGTAAGCATTAACCAAGAAAAGTTGGAAATTTCTAACTAAATTGTTTTCAGTGAAAAGTAATTATTTAAACTTTAAAAAAAAATAAGGGGTCACTCATGGTAGTGTCGTGCGCAAAAATTGGCCGAGTATGGAAAATGTATGTTGCCCAAAGGTAGAAGTCAAAATGTTGTGACCGGGGCAGTGTCAATGCATACGTTATAAAAAAGTATGGGTTCATTATGGATTTCTCATGAGTAAAAGCTCGTTTTGGCCAGAGGGCAGGCCAGCGCCGGGGCATCCCAAAGCGACCCCCGCCGGCCCTGCCGAGGGCCAAACCAAGCGTTTACTCATGAAAAATCCATGAATGAAAACCAGTTCACACTTATTTGAATGTTATGTACCTTAAACTCCTCCAAAATCAGCTGCACAAAGTCACTCTTTCATGTCACGTTTTCCTCTTCTTCACACTTGAGAAAACAGCACGATGATGATCAAATGGGATGTTCCATTACAGAATAGGGGTGTGGGCTTCGAATGTGAACTAACATGCAAATATTTGAGCATGTTTTCTGTTTTATTCAACGCATATTCCAAAAAATACCTTTTTTTTATTAATAGTCAAGTTATATTGGTGTTCAATATTATTTGAGGGCCATAATAGCCGTAGCAGCAATGCTTAATTGTACATATGTCTACCTTTTCTACATGCATACCCCAAAAGTGATAGAAATCGCCATTACTGCAGTGCAGGGCATTAAACGTATATGACCGGCTCGCAACCAATACACAACGCGGAAGGAAAATCTCCTGATGATGTGTGAATGTATTTTAAATTAGTAGGATATTTTGACAAACTTTTATTCCATACATCTAGTTATCATTGCATGGTAAAACTTAATCAAAGATTAGGACATATTCTTTTTCCCATTGTCATGGGATGTCTACTATACTATGAGTAGTATAAGTGTTTGAACTGATTCGAACAATCTGCTGCAGGTGTGCGTGAAAGCTCGACTGCCTGTAAACCGCGCACAAACACAAAAGATAAAAATAGGCACGGGATACGCCCTTGTACTGGTCGCACACACGGTACTGCGGACGTTAGTTCAAACAATTATTACGGCGACTATAGTACAGTTCCAAACTCAATTTTGTGATTTTTCCCATAGGATTACACACAGTTAAAGCTGAGACGAATATATACCTAACAGAGATCGGAGCAAAGCTGAAGTCCATTGTTACCAGCTCGAGCGTACAAAATGTCGGCTTTGCTTGCAATGATTTGGCGTAACGTGGCGCTGTGAGCACCTTTAAGTTTTCTATGTGCGAGGTATCCGCAAATCAAGCAATTTTACCCATCTGTGCTTCAATTCATGAACATAACGTGAATAGAATTGTTTTTAGGACCGGCTCACATTAAATCAATTTATTGCTTTGGCATTGTCATCAATAACTTCTTCTTCATAAGACATTGAATAGTCAAAATTAAATTAACTGTCCACTTAGATCCTATTCTGTTAAAAACGATGAGTTTTGAGAAATAACTGGTTCCACAGTGCTTTCAATGTTGTGATATGGAAAGAGAAAATACACATTTAATTAAATCAGTATATTGAAGATATCCCCTAATGTATTAATACATTGAAATTGAGCAAATTATTTACCTATACGTCGACAAATGAGTGTACAAAATTGGGTCATTTTAAATTATTCATGGCTTGAATGCAAAAGTAATTGAGAACTTAAACTTGTGTTCCCCAAAGCTTTTTGACAAATATAAGTAATATAAAAAAAGTAAAAAATTGCATTTAAAAATAGCCCGCAACGCAAACTCTTGGGGTTATACATTGCAATGTATTGACATACGATTATGCTTCTCAATCAGTCGAGGGAATCGTGAATTACCATAACAACTAGCGGGAGGCCCCCCGCGCTCGCCAGCGGGTCCCGCTAGCTGGGTGGAGGGAGCGATCACGAACTGGCAGCGAGCACTGCTTTTTACTACGGAAACACCACCTCAAAATCGTAATAAATACCCGGTGTCACAGCATTCTAATAACTCAAGTTGTGCTTTAATTGCCGTCATATCCTACGTAGCTGCGTAGATTACCATTTTCTGGGAAAAGTCAATTTAACCCGTATAACTTTAAACGTACCATTTTCATAATCTTCTTCTCCAAATATCCCGTGTATACTCTTTCAATGGAAAGATTGAGTGAGGAAAAGTCAAATTAAGATTGAGAAAATCAGTTTAAAAAATGAAAATTTTTTCCACCAATTCCATTGAAGTTTAATAAGATTTTAGACTTTCCCAACTCAACTTTTTAGATAGATTTTCAGTCTTTGGTTTTTAGAGAAAAGAGTCACCCGTCGTTTACGTATCATGGTCTACCAGAGCAGTGTGTGATTGTCATTTTAAACCATTAGTCGTATTCTCATTTTCGAAATAATAAACATTATTTCACTGTTGTATTGAAAATAACATTATGTTTTTTTTTAACCTTTTTATCTCAAAAGTACTCCCCAACCCGTATAGTTCCTGTTATAGCCCCAATGGTTTTTTTTTCTCACAATACTAAAATCCATACAAATTCCCGTCAACCTGCAGTTAGGATCCTCCTCTGCCTTCTTTCTTCCAGCCAGTTTCGTTTTCTCTGTATCCCTCAAAATTTCCCCTTTACAAATGACGTTTTATCTATCATCCGTCTCTCACCATATCTCTCTCTACCTTCTTTCTCTCTCATCTCTCTATCTCTCTATAACACTCTCTCCCCATATCTTACTCTTTCTATATGCCTCAACATTTCCTCCTCTACAAAGTACGTTTTTCTCTAATCCGTCACCCAAATACCCTTACAGATTACATTTTGTTTTTAAGGTCTTCGCTTTTTCTTCTTTATTTCCTATCGGCTTTTTGCCCGGTTTGTTTGTTTACTACTTCTATTCTTTTTTATTCTTTCTCTCAACGGCTTCCCTCTTCTTTTTCTCTCATAATCGTTGTTGTTATTCGTTCTCTTGTTTTTCTCCTCTTTTCTCTCTTCTGTTATGACCATCTGCTATCTTCTATATCCTAAAAGTTTTCACCTTCTACAATTAGTTTTTCTCTCATTCGTCTCTCTCTCTCTGACCACAATATGCCTTCTCCCCTTTCTCCATCTCTGTCTATCTTCTCTCTCCCTCTCTCTCAACATTTCCCAAGCTACAAATATTAGCCTACGTTTTCTGTATCATTCGGTATCTCTCTCTCGACCAACTATTTTCTTAGCTCTCTATCTCTCTCACTCTTACTCTTTCCTGCCCCTCTCCTTTCTCCTCCCTCTCTGACTCCTATCTCCTATTCTCTTCCCCTCTCTCGCTTTTACTCAGCCGGCCTCTCTAACCGTTCTCTTCAAGTGGCCCGGCAAGTGGACGTACCAAACGGGGATGCGTTTAGCACAGGCGTAATGACGATAACGCAAATATAATGCGCGAAGTCACGAAGACGATGCGTTCACGGCCGTGGTCATGTGCGATGTGTGCGATCACTATGGAGTCACCACTGCTAACATACCGGTCATTGGCAAATCAGCAAAAAGTGTTTTTTTAAATAAAATTACGCACGGCGCATCTGTGAAAGCAAAAAGTCATCATGATTGGGCGAGGAATGCCGTGCCTGCTTTTGTTGCTACGATCGAAAAAGGAGGGGAAACGCAATAAAATTCCCAATCCGATGACGCTACCCATGCAAAGTTGCGTTAATAATCATAGATATCATACCAGACAATGCACGCTGCAAACAAGCCATTGATTAATTGATTCGAAATCTATGTTAGGTATATCGTCTCAGCAGTAAGCCTGTGTGTCCGGGTCACAACTTTTGTGAGTTTAGATTTTTAAGCCTGCCCTCGCCTGCTGGTATGTGGTCATTCCTATCTGTCGTAACTACAAAGTTTAAAACTATGTGAATGTTGAGAAGATTTTAAAGGTACCCAGAAGCCCAGTTTATGGAATGGTTTGAATGAAATTTTGCCGTATCTTAAAAAAAACGAATTTTTCTCATTTACCTGTGAAATCTTAAAGGTCCATGGACATGCTTTAAACATACTTTTATAATCCACCAAAAAATGGTTTCATTCATTAGTTATGTATTGGTATCAATGTAAACTCTGCATGAAGCAGTAATTGATAACGTATATTTGATAACATTTGGGCATAATTCTCAGGTGTTTGACAGGCTTTACAGGAAATTCCAAAACGGGAAAGTGATTGTCGCTGCTGGCAGCGGATTGACCGCGTGTGACGTCCGAGAGTAACAAATTAAGCGACTACGCGTCCATGATCGTCATCGTGGAACGAAGTGCGCGTTTTTTGTCCAGTTTTCTTGCAACGTAAACAGTTGCACTTATGCGTCGTCCGTGTTGTATCATATGGCATAATTTTTCTGATTTGGTGCCTTAAAATTCCGATAATAATGCGCTGTAGTGTATTGTCGACGGCTGCACGCGGCGACGTACCGATAGGGAGAATCCGAACAGATAGCTTTCTTTATTCAAGTTACCAGACAAAGAAACAGACAAGAGAGATACCTGGGACTGTGCGGTGCGGTTAGCCCACGTGTGAGGCTTTGTTTTACAACTTGTTACTCTGACGTCATTAAACGGGGTCAAACAATCCAACTCCAGCGTCTTGATACGCGTTCGCGAAAACAGGAGAAGGCACTGTCTTTTGTCAGTGGGTTATATTTATACTTGAAATTTAACACTTCCCGATGTTCACTTTTAAAAATCTGGTTGGATTATGATCAGGATATGTTCGAGGTAGAAAAATTTAAGAAATTAAGAAATGTCTACTCAGCCATGTCCATGGACCTTTAGGCTAAAGGGATTGTGTTCAAATGATGTATGAGGATTTAAAGATGACAACAATAAGTCTGCTGGGCTCATTACTACAGAGGTTACGTCACTCCGCAATGCCCATTGTAAAACAAAAAACAGAAATCGCTCCCAAAATGAGGAAATACAGGTGGATGGTAAATAGTCATTGTTTTGCTGCATTATTTTAAACTTTGGGTTAATAGTGAACTGAATACACATTTGTTATGTTTTAAGTTTTGGTCAGATGGTGAATGGTAAAAACAATTAATTTCTGCTGCATGAATGGGCTGTCACAAGTTTTGGTTATATTTTGCGCCATTTTGACGGGTTGAGTCAATGCATCACGACGCTTTACAACAGTGACGTCATTATTACCGGAGGCGATCTATAGTATTATACTCATACCTTAGTAGGCATAAATGTCCTAGGTGTTAATCCGAACATTTGTTTATTATTACGAATTGTCGAAATCCAAAGGTGTGTTTTGGTGTATTCTGGAGGGTTCCTTATCCGAAGGGTTTCCTTGATCCCAAAAATGAAAATGAGGTTTGTGAAAAGCTAAACGAATCTTATTAAAATCCACACTCACTGATGTTGACAGCTTTCACACCTACTTGGTGTGACTTTAACTAAGGATCTCTATTTAGACACTTGGTAATGTATGTTAAGATTTCTACTAAGCTCTTCTGTTTCATAATGAGAAACTTGTGTGTATAATTTCTGCCATGCTCACCTGTGTAATTCCCTTGTCATGCCACCATGTTCTGTAATTCAGCGAATTCAGCGAAGGATAACTCGAGTGCAATTTTATCGGAAATCACATATTCTGATACTAGTCATAATTATGTAGAGCGGCTTTGACGTTAGGCTTAGTGAGATTTTATTATGTTTTTAGGATTCAGAGGTTGGTCTTTCTTGGTTTACAACATTGTAACTATAATATAGGGCCAGTTTCTTTCATATCTTTCATTCATCGTAGTTCTTGGATAATTTTCAAGGGCTTTTACAAAGAATTGTTCGAAAGTAATCTTTTGTAAGGTATGTTTGTTCACTTCCTTGTCTGTGGAAGAGATTCTGTCAACTTTGCATCTGGCTCAAATATGTAGAGAATTTTCAGTCTGGTTTAACAAATTTTACTTGGCGTTTACAAATTGAGTTTTGCTCGCTGCAGTCACAAATTGAAGTGTACATGTATTATTTAATTTATATTTTAATTAAATGGTTGTATTTTGTGAATGTATTGCTATTTTATTTTTTGTTACATTAGTTGCCTTCAGGAACTATTTGTTGTGGGCATTACTGTCTATTGCACCTCGGAGCTTCCCCTCAGAACACCCATTGCAGTTCTAATGTCCATCCGGCCACTTCCCTCTGAGGAGCTCGACAAAAAACCCAAGTGCTTTCATTTGCCTTTGCGAAATCCAAGCTCCATAACACATAGTTTCAATCGCCATTTTGTTACTCCCACCATGCACTACCTTCCCGAGTCCACGGAGTTTTCCCGCTGAGGTTGAATGTACATTGACCTTCAGAAATTTGGCAGATGTGTCAATTTGCTAACCAGGAAGTAGAACATACATTCCGGTCATTCGTAATGACTTTCGGCCCGTTCTCTCCGAAGAAGACAGTTGAAAACCAATTGCTTTCTATTTCACTTGTGACGTCTTCCCTGCAGAAGACCTATTGCTGCCTATTTGCCGGTGAGACTAAAAAGCTTTTTCAGCCATTTTTCCGCTGCAGGGAAAATGGCTCACCGGCAGTCCAAGGCACTATACTCCATAAACCTAGAAGTACAAAGTAATCAATAAACTCCCACACAAGTCTCACAAGGAATGCCTGGTATGTCGACTTATACGATCAGTATTTTGTGTATCAGTGTAAGAGATTTGTTTTGTTCGTACATCATGCGCTGTGTCTTAAATCGCATGGATCCATTAAATTTCATGGATTTAGACTGCGCCTAAGCACGTTTGGTAGTAAGGCGCGATAATGCTCTGCAGCGAATCGATTAATTTACTTTGTTTGTACTTCTAGGTTTACATAGTATAATTGCTTGGTATTGCCGTGGAACTTCAGGAAAAACTTTTGTATTGCCTTCTATTGCACTTTGGACGTTCTGTAGCTGACTACTCTGTGACGTGTTAGGGTTAATACCTTTTATTTGAAAAAAGATCAGAAATCTGTAGTGAAGATTGCAGCTTCAGGACTGTAAAAATAAACTGTCCTGCAGTGAAATGTTAAAACCTATGTATTTCTTTTAAAAGTTACATTGCATTGTGGGAAATTATGACGTATGTGCGTACTTGTACGTATACATACTTGTACACTTTCTTCTGGACTGGTAAAAAGAAACAGGCTTTCAAACAGGCTTACTTGTCATACGACAGACTTAAATGCACAATTTGTGCCATATCATAGGCCCTAAACTTTGACAAAATTCATTGGTCTGCAGCAAAAAGGAATGTGATTTTTTTGGGGGGGGGCAATGTCTTCCAAATTGCAAAGACAAGTATGTATATAATTATTTTGAAAGAAATCAATAACATACACCAGTGTAACTGAATTGGCATAGAGTGACCCCTATCAACTAAACTGTGATAAATTTGCACAGGCCCTTACAAATTTTGAAGATATTCAATTTTGCATCAATTCACAAGGATTCCAACTAGAGAGCAGGCACAGCTTGGAAAAACATGAAAAGCATCATTGTATATATTGCATTGGATATGGCTGAAGCTGATTAATAGAGCAGAGAGATTCAGTAAAATAGTATGCTGATATTAGGCCATGCCTTAATTTTATGCACATTTTTGTCCCCGCTTCTATAAAATGGGCTCCGTCCGTATGTCCGTCCGTATGTATGTCCGTCCGTATGTCTGTGATAAAAATGTTAACCTTGGAACATTTGGGCATATCTTTTTTTGTCCCCGCCGAACGAGTTCGGAACGGGGACTATAAAATGAGCAGCGTCCGTTCGTCCGTCCGTTCGTCCGTCCGTCCGTCCGTCCGTGATAAAAATGTTAACCCATGTTGTATACGATTAAAAAAAAAAAAAAAAAAAAACATATACATACTTGTACACTTTCTTCTGGACTGGTAAAAAGAAACAGGCTTTCAAACAGGCTTACTTGTCATACGACAGACTTAAATGCACAATTTGTGCCATATCATAGGCCCTAAACTTTGACAAAATTCATTGGTCTGCAGCAAAAAGGAATGTGATTTTTTTGGGGGGGGGGGCAATGTCTTCCAAATTGCAAAGACAAGTATTATTTTGAAAGAAATCAATAACATACACCAGTGTAACTGAATTGGCATAGAATTACCCCTATCAACTAAACTGTGATAAATTTGCACAGGCCCTTACAAATTTTGAAGATATTCAATTTTGCATCAATTCACAAGGATTCCAACTAGAGAGCAGGCACAGCTTGGAAAAACATGAAAAGCATCATTGTACATGTATATATTGCATTGGATATGGCTGAAGCTGATTAATAGAGCAGAGAGATTCAGTAAAATAGTATGCTGATATTAGGCCATGCCCTACTTTTATGCACATTTTTGTCCCCGCCGAACGAAGTTCGGGAGGGGACTATAAAATGTCCGTCCGTATGTATGTCCGTCCGTATGTCCGTGATAAAAATGTTAACCTTGGAACATTTGGGCATATCTTTTTTTCTGGATGAGCTAGAGTAGCCAAACTTGGTTATATTGTAGGAGGGGAAACTCCCCTACTAACCATGTAATTCGTTCCCCCAGGGTCCTCCCCTGGGTATGTCAGGGGGTAGGGGAAAAAGGTCAAGGGGAAAAAGTGAATATTGCACAGAAAATGTCAACATTACGATTTATCTGGAGTTCTATAAGGGCTATGATGATATATGGAAAGAAGCAACTTGATGAGTTCTTGACATGATTAGATGGGCTTAAAAATATGATAATTAAGTATCATTTGCATAATTATTGAAAAATTTGTCCCAAGGCTTGTATAACAAGTTCTTCTGGAGTCTGTAAGTGTATAAGAGGTAACTTGGTTGCCAGGAAAGCGGGGTCTCGACCTATTTGATATTTAGGCCAACTACATATGCAAATGAGCTAATTAATATGCAAAAATCGGCGAATAGGTATATGTTTTGAAACAGTGCATAGGATACGCAAAATTCCCTTCATCAAAGAAAGCCTATAATGGTGGGCATCTTTGCCATTTGAAGTGTGATATATGCAGTTCAAGTTAATTTTATCAATTAAAAAAAAAAATATGCATTAATTGCTGTTTGCTAAAACGGTACATCGGATATTAAAAATCCTCGGCTCTGTGAAAGACCAACTGGCCATACATCTTGGTGTGATAGTAAGGGGTCAAAGTGATTGTGGCCCAATTAAAGGGGCATTCTTGATGTAATTGATTCTAATTAAATATGGCAAATGCTGTATCGCTGAAACGGTTACATGGATATCAATTGGGAGGGGTGGGGTGTCAGAGAAGGGAGGGGAAGGGGTCCCACTTGCCATACATCTTTTGTGGGAATCGTAATGGTGTCAAAGTGCTTGTGGCCCAATTAAAGTGGGCATTTCTTGAGTAATTGATCTAATTAAATATCAATAATTGCTGTAAAATCTCGGCTGAACCGTTACATTTATATTCAATTGGAGGGGTGGGGTGTCAGGGAAGGGAGGGGAAGGGTGGGGTGTCTCAGGGAGAGGTGGGATGGGGTTGTCATCGGAGGGACATATTTTTACGCATGCGTAAATCCGAGTCGCCTGTTAGTATAATTCCCAGGGAAAATCAAATACACATGATTTTTCTTCTTAAAGGCAGCCTCAGAGATTTTGAAATATATAATTTTTGGTGGCAGTAATTAAAAATAGTCATCTAGAAAGAAAGATGTCACCTTAAATGTTATTCGAAAGTACAAAGGAATCGGATTTTCGTTTTCATGCAGAAAACATTTATACATTTATGCACAGTGTAACAGAGCCATAGGATACCGTGGACATAACAAAACTTTATGGATCCGGAATTTTATAACCAGTTGGGATTTTCTATAGGAATGACTTCGATTTTTGGCTATTTCACACAGTGATTAGATATGACAAGCATATGTACATTGCAAAAATGCGTTGTTTGAAAAGGAGTGCATCCTCACTCGGGAAATCTCTGAGTCAGCCTTTAAGAAACATTAAGGTCTCCTCTTTCATGTGCAAAAGATTAGAAACTTGTATCACTTCGGCCACTGAAATTTTGCCCCTTGAATGGGGGCCATTTTAGGCCAAATTCTGTGTTGAACCCATATTGGGAGGGGGACTGTCCCATCAAGGGGGGGTTTCAATTTGATTTTTTTACATTGATGATAGTAAACACCACATTTACACAGAATTAATGAAAATTGGATGGAAATTTATTACAGCACATTCCTTTGAAAATTGCAAATATGGTTGCAACACAACAGAAAAGCCATTTTTGGGTGGACCCATCAACCACGTTTGAGCAAATTTGAAAATTAACATGCACAGTGTGAAAGTTACATGCATAGTGTGAAAGTTACATGCACAGGCTAATGTAAACATGTGAATACTGATACTACTAACATTCAGACTCTGGTATGTTTAGGCTTTTGACAGTTAGCTAAAACATCCAATTACACTCTATGAAATAAGCTAAAATTGAATCACATGCAGGATACAAAGGTCACATGCACAGAGAGAAAGTTACATGCACCTGTGCATGCATGCACCTGGGTAATTCAAAGCCTGTTTAAGAAGCTCAAAGTGGCTGTTGATGTTGTGTGAAAATGGTTAAGTTATTACATAAATGTATACATAAGATATAGTGTGAAATCTGTGAGAAATGCTGCTATCTTCCTGGGAAATTTACATTTTTTCAAGCCCTGGTCATTTTTTTAAAAATTAATTAGCTACTGTGTGGATTTGTGCTGACTTATGTTTTACACTTATTGTGAACATTATAACATGCAAGGAGAGGAAGGATTGATTGTAGAAAAGAACATGGAAAAATTCTACAGGAAGGAAAGGAGTTTTTTTGCTCTTAGTATGTGTAGTATTGAACAGGAAGTCTTTTTAGGCTAGCAAAATTGAACAGGTTTGAAGGTAGCTTTTGAGTACTACTATTGGCCTTTTGTTGAAGGACATGTATTACAGTGGTGATTTCTGATGTGCAATCAACTGAATCAACAAATCAAAACCAGTGATCAGACTGTTTGGGTAGTGTGTGTGTAAACAAATTTACTAGATGCATGAAATAAAACCTTGTGATTAATGAAGGGATTGAAAAGGAATGACCAACCTACATGTACATTTTGCTCTTTTGTGTCGCCTGCAAGAATTGCAAGAGCCACATACTATAGTCGGGGACAGAAACCCGTTGATGAGCGCGTACTTCCTGGTTCTCTGCGTATTTACTGCAGAAAAAATGCACTTGCTTCTGACTGGCCACCGAAGCGATCTGCTGTTGGTGGGTCACTGACCACATGTCATACGCGCTGATAGCTCCACCCCTTTTACAACCAGGTGGTACGCGCTCGTCAAAGGGTTTCTGTCCCCGAGTATAATTCAAATTCTGTATGGCTGTCCTTGTGTGTACATGTGTGTATGTGTTTTCTTAAATAGTGGCCACCCTTTTCCATTTTTCTTTATAATTATTACATGTAGCTCATTATTGGATTGAAAATTTTAACAAAATGAAGTGGCTGGTGAAAAGGAAAACTATTATATTATTATGTTATCTAATAGTGCTTAATTCTTTTAAAATTCTTTTAAAATCGAAGCAGACTCTGTCAAAGCTTGGATGTCACAAGACAGGGGACTGTTAGGAAAGGGTGCCTCAATGATTGATTTGAGAGAGCTTGATTGAATTTTTTATTGCCAGATCTAGGTTTGGGCCCGAAACCCCCTGCACGTGCATGAACACACCTGGCCGATATGAAGGTTGATGAAGGTTGAAAACCTCTGTGAATGGGCACTGCAACATTCTTTCGTTCATCAGTGATGAAGATGACCATGACAAGACAAATAATTAAGATGACAAAGTTTTGTGGGTGCGCATGTGGCTGATGAGGTCAATTTGAGCATGGAAAAGTATGCAACACACAGGACATTCGATGGAAGGAGTACTGCCCGTTGCTGTGGAGTTGATTCTGGACTTGTGCTTCTTCCTTTTAGCCTCAGCCTTGCTGATTCTGTGAGATTTTGATGTTTCAGCACCATCTTCGATAAGGCTGCACCATTTAGGGCATTCTTGGGCTAGGCTTTCCCAACTCTTCACATCTATGCTGGAGCTCTTGAGCGGAGCCTTGAGTGTATCTTTGAATAGCTTCTTCTGTCCACCAGGTGAAAGATTTCCTGTCTTCAGTTTGCCATAGAATATTTCTTGGGGAGACGGTAGCGAGGCGTTCTGGTCACATGACCAGCCCATCTAAGCTGTGATTTCTTCAAGATGGTGTAGATACTCAGCACAAGTGAGGACTTCTCTATCTGGAACTTTGTCCTGCCACTTGATCTTTGCACTATCCTTCTCAGACAGGTCAGATGGAAGTGATTTAATTTCCAAGCATGGCATTGGTACACTTTCCAGGATTCACAACTATAAAGGAGGGATGGCAAGACAATATACCTGGTAGACCATTAATTTGGGTCGGGTTGTCCATTACTGGTCCTAGCATATCATATCCCTCACCTGTTTATCTTAGTACAGTTTACAATTGTTACTTTACGTATTATTATATTACATACTGTATTATACATTTCTGTCACGTACGATATGTTATGCTGAATAACATTGAATTGAATTGAAATTGAATTGAATTTGGTGTTCAACTGAGCATTCCCAGACCTTTACCCGCAGACGGCTAAAAGCAGCACTGCCTTTTGCAATTCTATTGTTGATTTCATCATCGATGAGCACATCACAGGACGGCTTATTATATTCAACGCAACGAAACGAAACAGGCTCAGTGCACCCATTGGATTACACGCTTTATTCCGTCAGAGTATAAAATGTGTGATAACGGAATAAAGCGTGTAATCCAATGGGTACACTGAGCCTGTTTCGTTTCGTCGAATATAATAAGCCCACAGGACAAGGTGCTCCTAGTATGTGAACTTGTCAACTGCTGTTAGCTTCTGATCTCAGTGATGGTTTCACATATGGCTTCCCCGAAGCAGGTTGGTATACGAATCAGTCGTCTTTGTGCAGATTGTGCTGGTCAAGCCAAAGTTGTCACAGGTCCATGCTGTGCTGCATATCACTATGTGTGGCAGCAGATAGGGCACAGTCATCAGCATGGAAACATAAAGAGCCCAAAGTTCACCATCAATTATAGCCCAAGAACTATGGGGCTGAGATTGTTGTCTAATTCTGAATTGAGTAATCATGATATGTGTGCCAGCTTCAGGCAGCCAGCTAACAGCAGTAGGAATCAAGCGTGCATATTTCAAGAGCCCTTGCATTCTATGAGGATGACTGCCAATATACTGAAGCATAAACTAAAAGGCAAACATCTAATCAGAGATATGCTAAAGGTGGTAGACCTCAGGGGTTTAATGTTATTACATTACACAAAAATTTTTATTACATTGCATGTTGATTTATTTTAATTACATTACAGAAAATTTTTATTACATTACGCATTGATTTTTTAAACTTTATGTGATAATTTTTATTATATTACCTGTTTTAGTACATAACAAGGCAAAATTTATTACATTATGCATCGGTTATTACGCTGCACTGAATTTATTACATAACGCAATGTAATAGCTGCCTTTTTATTTTTTCTGCAGTAAGATGTGTGATCTACATGTAGGGATGTTGGTACAAGTCATTAGGAAAAATCTTGCCAGTTTGGTCATGACGTTACTAGTAAGAAATAAATGCTTGTATTTCTGTTCAATAAATAATGTTTTCTTTATTATATTTCCAGATCTGTTGTTGCTGCTGACAATATTGGAAGGCAGTTTTGTGTTCAACTTAGTAGTTACCTATTTTAACACGGGCAGAGGTCAGTGAACAGTTTCTTATTTACCATCTTCAGTACGAAGTTGATTGACTCTGCTTATTTGGAAGGCATAAGTCTATAACATAAACTTCTCTACCATGGGAAACACAGGCGGAAAGCGAGAGAGTAGAGAGTCGGGGGCTCTCTCACCAATCAAAGATATACCACCTAATACTTTTGAATTTAAGCCTGGAAAGACACGGATGATACAACATCTATCATTGGATGATACCATAGACATGCAACCAGGCCAGAGTTTGAAGGTAGGTTGATAATTTGTTAAGGTAAAATATGGGAGTGGAAAATAGGTCATGTGGAGGATATAGATCCAGGGTTCTCAATTATTTTAGCTGAAGGGTCAGAGAATGCTGAACATATTTGAACGTTCCCTACTTTGAGGGCCAAATAACCTGAATTTCTTATATTTCCTGTTATATTTTAGAGCAAGTAGAAGGCCAAAAAATCATTGGTTGGTGGGCCAGATTTGGCCCACAGGCAACCTATTGAGAACCCCTGATATAGATCCACCAAATTTTCAAATACCCATACCTGATCAATCTGTAGTGAAAAGGGAAGGGAAGTATGAACTTATATTTTGTAGTGTTGTCTGTTGTGTGTTGGCATACACTTCTGGTTAACCTCTTTATTATTAGTTATCTATACTGGTACCCGATTGTACTCAAGATTGAATGTCAATGCACAGGTCTTTCAAGCTTTTAAAATTTTTAATAAAACTTGTGTAAACTTTACACTAAAACTCAGTTTTTCTAATATTTTTATCCTCCTGGCTTGAAAAGCAGAAGGGGGATTTTGTTAGAACACTCAAGTCTGTATGTGTTTAGTTTTTTTCAGGTTTTCTTTGAAAAGTTGAAGTCCGATTCAAACCAGATTTGGTGTTAAGGTGCAATAGAGATTCCTTCATATGTGGATGATGTCAAAGGTCATGGACCAAGGTCAAAGGTCATCTGAGGTCATGTTCCAGACTGCCATTTTGCCAGGGGGATGACACAAGCTTACTTGTTCTATTTTATAAATGTTTGATTGATAAACATTTGATATGCTTGTATTTATTCGCCACAATGTGCATGCTTGCATGCTTGGGCTACAGCATCAATGATGCTCTAGTTTTACTAAGTTATCAATATATGTTCATTTAGAGTGTCTGATTACAATTAAAACACTGAAACTATTAGGAGCTGCTCTTGAGGTAGAGTGATGCAACACAGTCCCTAGGACTGATGCAAAGATTGATATTTATCAAACATGAGTGCGTATATTGTGACTGTCACAGTTTTGAAAGTTGAATGTTCAGGCAGAAGACAGTAAGTATGCATGTATTGGGGCAACATACTACCTTTTTCATTGTGCAAGGGAAAATTTTAGGGATTTGGATCAGTAGTGATTTGAGGAGGCATTTAAATTGTATAATATGTTGTATGTTGAAATTTCTTTTAGGGCTGAGTGATTTGTGTGGGTTATATATATACTCCCCACCTAAAAAATCCGAACGATGTTGAAATGGCCATCAACGTGCTCAAACTTGCTTTAAAATGAACGCGCCAAGTCGGCTGGATAAATCTCTCAAACTTTAACATCATGCTTCGTTATCAATGCATTACGGATCAATAAGCAAACGTAAAATATAAGGTCAATAAGCAAACACATTACGCGAACAACGCTCCTGGCATTTATTATTATAATTCACCTACATACCTACATACCTTTTTAATACAGTAATTTATATCGTTCGGATTTTTTAGGCGGGGAGTATATGTGGAGGAAACGGTTTATGTGGGATGATTTCTATGGGTAGTTGTTTCAGTAGTAGAATGTTCTTGCTAACTAAATTGGACAGCTGCAAGATTCTGTATTGGTAAATGGGGATTGAGATACATAATGCGTTGGTGTGTGAGGTATTCATGGAAATGAAGGCGTTTCTTTGCATAAGAGAAAATTGTTACATGGTATTTTGTAATGTATCTACTTTGAGGTAAACAACCATTGCTTAGGGGAAATGTAGTACATGTATCACAGTTTCAAATATAGCATAATGATCATACCAATTACCATGCACAATAACAATACAGCTATGTGTTGTGCAGGCATAAAAAATGTTTGTTTGCCGTAACAGAAAAAGTATGAGGCTTGGTCGGTCGTTTTCTTTTTTTTAGATCTTCACAATGTTTTACTCTAAAATGAATTCAAGATGCTACTATTTAAAGCCTTTTTTCAATGACATACATATAGCAAAGATCTTTTATTTTACTTGTTGTAGTTATTTTGTTTTGATATTTTTTGGTCTTTGTGTTGGTAATTTTTTTTTTTTAAATTTTGGATGAAAATTGGGGGTCGGTGGGCAGAATTGTTTAAGGGCAATTCCAAGCAAAGGTCATCCTGGTACCCAAAAATTTAAATTCATGCCAGAACAATAAACTTGGTGTCTAAAGAGAGCTTATGGACCAAATTTTTGAGATATGATCTCAAATTTCAATTTTTTATACATTACGGTAAAAAAATATGGATTTTTCCCCGTTTTGTTAAAAATTGTGATTAAAAGTGGAAGAAAAGAAGTTCATCATAAAGACTTTAAGTAGATATTAATAATGTCATATTTAGTTGTATTAGACAAATGAGGTGCTAGAAAAGTGATATCAACATTTATTTTTTCGTTTTTTGTAGCTTGTTACACTTCAGTGACTCCAAAACGGGATTTCTGTTATTCCGTTACCAAAAAATACCATATTTTAAAATTATTTTCAAAAGTTGTGATAGGAATGTAAACAAAGTTCATATTCAAAGTAAGAATAGGTAGCTCAACAATAATGAGCCATTTTTTTCACTTATATCCCTTTTGTTAATTATACATAATTAAAGTGTGTCATTCCGTTACCAAATCGGTAACGGAATGACAAATCATCGGAACTGGGTGAAAAAAAAAAGTTTTCTTACAGACCACCACCGATGGCTTCAGAATCACTTGAAACAGGTAAAAACAATATCCCATATGACCAATAATTTTTTACCTACTACTTCAAAAAATATCTGAGACAAAACATGCCTGCAGAATTCAGCAACCTTAAGCTTAAATTGCTGTATTTCAAACAGTCGGTATGCCTAAAATAATAAAAATATTGAAACATTTTGTTTTCTCAAATAATTTTAAAGACCTGGTGTAACCAATGCATCAACTTAAAAAATTGTACCACCATCTTGGTGTTGAGATTTGGCCTCCTGAATTTAGGCCACTCAATTTTTTTTTTTTTTTTTTTTTTGAGCATCACCAAAAACCCCTATATGACATTTTGTGTAAAAACATTTAACATATGTGACCAAAATGTTAAGTAATGGATAAAATTACTACAATAATCACACAGAGCTCAAAGCTCATTTGCATGGGAGTACCCATGCAGGTACTCCCGCATGGGGTGACTAGTGGTTAGGCTACTGCGTGTGTACCTAGGTGGATGATTACCCCCACTTTTGCGGCCGGCGATGTGGTACCCATGCAGGTGGGTACTCTATGGCTACTTAACAGCTACTTCACAGGTACTTCCATGAAGAAATTGGTTGTGTATGTTGTATGTTGAAGTTTCTTTTAGGGCCGAGTGATTTGTGTGGGTTATATGTGGAGGAAACGGTTTATGTGGGATGATTTCTATGGGTAGTTGTTTCAGTAGTAGAATGTTCTTGCTAACTAAATTGGACAGCTGGAAGTTTCTGTATTGGTAAATGGGGATTGAGATACATAATGCGTTGGTGTGTGAGGTATTCATGGAAATGAAGGCGTTTCTTTGCATAAGAGAAAATTGTTACATGTTATTTTGTTATGTATCTACTTTGAGGTAAACAACCATTGCTTAGGGGAAATGTAGTACATGTATCACAGTTTCAAATATAGCATAATGATCATACCAATTACCATGCACAATAACAATACAGCTATGTGTTGTGCAGGCATAAAAAATGTTTGTTTGCCGTAACAGAAAAAGTATGAGGCTCGGTCGGTCGTTTTCTTTTTTTTAGATCTTCACAATGTTTTACTCTAAAATGAATTCAAGATGCTACTATTTAAAGCCTTTTTTCAATGACATATATATAGCAAAGATCTTTTATTTTACTTGTTGTAGTTGTTTTGTTTTGATATTTTTTGGTCTTTGTGTTGGTAAATTTTTTTTTTTAAATTTTGGATGAAAATTGTGGGTCGGTGGGCAGAATTGTTTAAGGCAATTCCAAGCAAAGGTCATCCTGGTACCCAAAAATTTAAATTCATGCCAGAACAATAAACTTGGTGTCTAAAGAGAGCTTATGGACCAAATTTTTGAGATATGATCTCAAATTTCAATTTTTTATACATTACGGTAAAAAAATATGGATTTTTCCCCGTTTTGTTAAAAATTGTGATTAAAAGTGGAAGAAAAGAAGTTCATCATAAAGACTTTAAGTAGATATTAATAATGTCATATTTAGTTGTATTAGACAAATGAGGTGCTAGAAAAGTGATATCAACATTTATTTTTTGTTTTGAGTAGCTTGTTACACTTCATTGGCTCCAAAACGGGATTTCTGTTATTCCGTTACCAAAAAATACCATATTTTAAAATTATTTTCAAAAGTTGTGATAGAAATGTAAACAAAGTTCATATTCAAAGTAAGAATAGGTAGCTCAACAATAATGAGCCATTTTTTTCACTTATATCCCTTTTGTTAATTAATTATACGTAATTAAAGTGTGTCATTCCGTTACCAAATCGGTAACGGAATGACAAATCATCGGAACTGGGTGAAAAAAAAAGTTTTCTTACAGACCACCACCGATGGCTTCAGAATCACTTGAAACAGGTAAAAACAATATCCCATATGACCAATAATTTTTTACCTACTACTTCAAAAAATATCTGAGACTTGGTATTTTTTCCAAAACATGCCTGCAGAATTCAGCAACCTTAAGCTTAAATTGCTGTATTTCAAACAGTCGGTATGCCTAAAATAATAAAAATATTGAAACATTTTGTTTTCTCAAATAATTTTAAAGACCTGGTGTAACCAATGCATCAACTTTAAAAATTGTACCACCATCTTGGTGTTGAGATTTGGCCTCCTGAATTTAGGCCACTCAATGAAATTTTGTACATGTTTCTATGGGAGGACATTCTGTCATTCCGTTACCGTCATTCCGTTACCAAATGCTTGTCTGCTTAATGGTTCATAGTTTAATAACAAAAGAATTTTTTTTAAAACTCATGTGTTTTATTTAAGATAAGACTCTAAGGATGACATTGTTTACATTTAAAATAATATTGCCTCATAAAATTCACAGAGTTTCTGCAAAATGTTTATGGGAGGTGTAAAACCCATGTCCATTTTTACCATCATTCCGTTACCAGCATAATTAATATGCATATTTCCGAAACAAAAATATATTTGAAACAAACTAAAGTACACAAGGAAGGTATGGGTAACTGGCATAGTTTAGTTGTATTTGTTTGCTCTAACCGATTCAAATATGTGTAATAAACACATCTGAAAGTTGCAAAAGTTAGTCCAAACGTCATTCCGTTACCGTGGAATTGCCCCAAATTCTGTGCTAATTTGCATACAAATTTTGAGTTGGCAGTTTTTTTTAGGGTCGGTCGGATTATGGCAAACAATTTTTTATGCCAAGGTAAAGTGTTGCAAAGTAAACACTACAACTGCACATTATTTATGTCCCAACCCCCTTGTATGAGGAAGGTTAAGGAATCCCTGGTCCTGCCGACTTAACTGCAAAAAAAATCAGATTTTTGTAGCTTTTCAAATGTTAGCCTTAATTACAATGTAGCATTGTAAGAGTGCCTTATCTGCATACAATTTGATTGTCTCTGCAAGCAATTTGTATTTTTTTTTTTGAGTTTCCATATCTTGACCCATCTGACACTTTTTTCTGACACACTTATGAATTTGGAAACCTTAATGGAATAAACCTCTGCTTTTATCTGTGTGTCGGAATAACTGATGCATTCGCATCACACAATCTAACCCCACCACTTATATTTTGCATTCATATCATTGCATGGTGTCTTGGGTACTGGCTTGTGTGATTTACCCTTGTGGTAGCGGGGGATTTACAAACGGTCATTTGCAAATGTTTTAGTTACTTTCAAAAATTACATCATAGGGGAAGTTTCATTTACAAGTCAGCAGTGCCCAGTGATTACTGTACAGTAGTCCCACATCTCTTTATCAAGGTAAATTTCTTTATAAGAAACCCAGGTTTCCGTTATGAATAAACACTCATTAAATGTTTAAACCCATCGTCACTTTCCTTTAACTAATTTCTGACTACCCGCTTGCTAAAAACTTGTTGCCGTGATGCCCCAACATGGTTGGCAAGTTGTTCATGTTGCTGAATTAGCTTGTGGTAGATGCCAGTGTGGTGAATGATATCACACAAGCCTATATATAGTCCAGGTTTTCAGAGGTGCACAGTTAAACAGGTCAGTATGTATCTATTTAGGGCACTTTTTGATGGCTGTCATAATCTTTGTAAGCAGTTTATTACCTAGTATATGAGTTGCCGTGTTCTTGGAAGACTGACTTGTGCACTGGCCACAGAACTGTGCCCCTTGAATAAGAGTATGCGAGCGCTGTTGGGTATGCTTTTCCTTAGTCCTGTTTTGAAAGCAAGTTTTTCAGTGCTGATTTCCCCTCGCTAAAATGAGGTTTCCTGAGAAAGAATTTCCAGGTTGGAAATTGACAAGGACAGTTTTGTGTTGTGCTCGGTAGTCCTTGACCCACGCAAGAATGCATGCCCTGGGATAGTTTTTGATTCCAAATGGCTGAGAAACAGAGTCCTTTGTAACTTACCTATTGCCGTTTGGCACTACAAGATTTTAAGAGAGACTTGGTAAAAATGCTCAGCTCATATGATGGAAAACTGTCATGCTCTGTTTCTTGTTTCTTTTAGGATTACATAGAACAGCAGAAACTAGTCGGGTCAGAGACCCAAAGGTCACGGCAACGACCTCTGGGTGTGGAGCAGCCGTGCGCGAATGCTAATAGCTTCCGGTGGTATTCAGATGGGAGGGCGGCGGCAAGAATGTATCTTAGCGGTTCCTTCAACAATGGCGCTCAAAAAACCTATGAATAAGAGGTAGGTATAAGTGTTGAAGGGTTTTATGAGCTACTGTATGACTGAAAGTAGGGATATGAAAGTGCTTATTACTTGATTATTGGAAAAAATTTGAACTAATTGTTCTTTCAATATATTATGGAATACAAGTTTTAGAAGGGGCATTTCTTTTGTATAAAGTTTGAATATTTTCTTCAAAACACCCATTTTTAAAGATCAATCTGTGCACACAATATTCTCATTAGGTCATCTGAAGAAATCAGAAACACCTTAAATAGAAGCATGAGGGGTGTGGTGTGGTGTGGGTAAACTGTAAACACATAGATCGGAAAATTTTAGCCTAAAACCTCAGATCGGGGACATTTGACGATCTGGGGGGGGAACGTCCCCTATCATAGGACCTATACCAGGGGGTAGCCCTATATCTAAAAGTGCTAAATGGCCTGACCCCATTTGGAGTGGGCTAGAAAAAACACACAAATTTGTTTGTTTTCTGGGCCCTAAACCCACTGATCGGGAAACAGGAGAACACACAAACAAGCCTGAAAACCTACTGATGAGGGACATTTGTGTGTCCCCGATCAGTAAAAAGGTTTCGGAATAGTGTCCCCTATCGAATACACACACAAGATGGAGTGTGGTGTGTGTGTGTGTGTGTGGGTGTATGTGTGTGTCGTCAATCTGTGTGTTTGTGAGTCAGTCAGTCTGTGTGTGTGTGTCAAAACTTTTGGTACAATATACTTGTGGTTAAATAAGATTCAGGCCTGGCCCCATACTGTCAACATTCGAGATGGGCACCGCAGCATGTCGTGGATTTTTTCGTTTTAAGTATGGTTAGACATATGAGATATGAAAAATCCTGAATTTTGAGGCCTTCATAGTCCATTCGTTTTTCCCGCTAGAGCAATTGGAAATGTAGGGGGGTCACCCTCAAAAGTGCCACCCAATGTGAAAGACTATGGTGAGAGGGGCACCGATTAGTAATGGAGCCCTCCACAACTTTGAAATCACTATCTATGGGTAATATTGGTGTAGAATTCATCACGAAGTTCATAGCGTGTTTACTTTTAGAGTTAATGAGGCAAATATGCGCCTTTGTTCATTGGGCCAAGTCTGGGGGGTCATAACTCCAAAAATTAAGAAAATTTTATTGTCCATCTTTTGGTAAATCTAGTTTACGTAGTAGAACTTTAAACCAATGCAATTGTATGTAACACTTAGAAAAGTAATAAGTGAGGTACAGCCCCTTGAAAATGGCAAATTGTTCTTTTGACACATTTTGACCCCCCTGAAAACCATGTTGACATACGACAACCACCCTCTTCTCACAATATGTTGAAGATGTATCATTAAACAAATACTTTCCTGAAGAACTAGCTTGTGGTCTTTATTTTTTCACAACAAATACACACTCAAAGTTCCCACACAAAGGTATATGGACCCACAGTCATTGTACATGCCAGTGTATATACATGGGGATATCAGCAAAAGGTCTGTGCTGAAGACAATGAAGACATCAAAACACAAGCTGGTTCTTCAAGGAATAGTTCCTTTGATGATGATCTAACATATCTGAAGTAGAGGGGTGCGTCGGGAGGTCAACATTGATTTTCAGGGGGGCGCCAATATATGTCAAAATGC